>VWZK01004505.1:0-12567 GCA_013396935.1 Baryphthengus martii
TAACATTCTGTGATTCTGTGATTCATGTGCATTATTTTATAGTTACTGAAGGTACAACATACATTCATTTTCAAAAAAACAGTGTCACTAAAGAGCACTGTATCATATAAGTGTTGGTAAGTAACGAATATACTGTTGGAACATGACCTACATGAATGGTTTATATTTCTTTCTGTAATTGCAGTAACTGTTTTATTGTCTAACATTATGGGTGATATCCCCCTGGCATCTCAAAGCTCTCTCTCTCTTAAGAGGATCTTTGGTTTCAGTTCATTCTTTAATGGGTCACCAATTCCAGATATCATTTACCCATGTGGTGGTGGTATTTGTGTCATTTCTTTGTAGCTATATTAGTTCCTAGTAACACAGACACTGATTGAAGCTCATTTTATTAGGGGTCGTGCAAATCAAAAACCCTGATATCTACTCAAACCCCCTTAAATAATGTAGATAAAAATCTAAGAACTCAGTCTTGATTTGGAAAAGATGGAATATCCCACCATGCTTCAGATGAAGACAGAAAAGCAAGGTGAAAAATCCAGTGTAGGTCAAACGTCAGACTTCTGGCCAAGAAACTTCCTGTTAATTTCTCCCTTTGGACTAGAAAAATAATTTGTTGGACCTGGGTATTGGCTGGGTTCTGTCATTGCCATCTCTTTTGTTGCTTGAAATTTCTCTGGTCTGAAACCCAATTTCTGTTTTTTTGTACACTGGAGAAAGAGAGGAGAAAGGTCTCAGATTCTGGATTTCAAACAAACTGCGCTGGAGAAGCTTGTCTTGGAAAACTGAAATTATGCCGGTACACGCTTCTTCCGAGGCCTATTCTCATACCATATGCACAGGAGAAGGTAAGCTTCAGTGACCTGTACATTCACTTATTATCTCAACATTTCCAGGCCATTAACCAACACAGTTGTCTAGCTGTCCTGTATTTTTTTGGGTGCTTGACTTATCTCATGTTTTTATTAGTTTCTTTACTTTTGGAAGAAATTGGCTTTTGATTTGCTTAAAACCCAAGGTTTAGCTGAGCATTACATCAAATGTAATTAAATCAGATGATTTATTGAGCATTAAATGAAGCGATTTACAAACCCTTGAGAAATAGCCAATGCATATGGACACGTGAAAGCACGGCCAAAGGATAAGAGATAAAATGTCTACTGAGAAAATCAGTTTAAATGTTAGGAATTTGATTTCACATTCTGGTTTTCTCATTAAACAAAACTGCTACACGTGTCACGTGTCTGAAGAGTAGGGATTTGAGGTAGGACTGTCTGGATTTGAGACTTCCTTCTGATATGTATGATTGGTTTGCAGCATTCTCTGTTGTCAGCTGCAAGTTGATGGATGCCATAACCAGTCATCTTAATATCTGGTATGTGATTCAGAGAGATGGTACCATCTCCATTTTACAGCCGGGGAATTGAGACCTAGAACTGAGTCGATCAGTGACCATTATTTAAGCCAGCAAGACATCATTTCTGTGTATACATTCTGGAGATCTGCCCAATCGAAAAGATCAGTTTAATTCTGAAGTGGGAGGAAAGGGGAAAAAATAACTTCTGGAGTATGTTTGTGATGGTGTTGTCTTGACTTAGGGTGTGGTACAATATTTCTGGCTCCCTCTCTGATTTTTAGCAAGTTGACTGCCCATAGCATACAGTGATAGCAAAATGTGCATCACAGCAGTCCCTTGGCAGGCCTGTTTGTATATTGTGAGGACAATGAACATGATTTATTTTCACAACGGAAATCAGAAGCTCTAGTGCTACCCAACTGTGCTTTATCCTCTCCTGATGCTGACATTTGTAATACACTACAATTGTGCTATTGCCTGAGGCCAGAAAATAGGTGGGGTAACTTTTTCTAGCAGTTACTCCGTGTAGATTAGAGTGAGTACTGATCCGTAGTATCATGTAGTTTAGGAGAGGTCAGGTCATAGTGAAACTTTAAGTGAATAAATTGGTTAGTTCCAAAGTGTCATACACTTGTTTGCATTGTAAATTACAATCTTAGCTTTCCAGTCACTCTCAACATCCTGTGCATCCTTTTAACCTTTTGTTAGCTGAATTCCAGCTCATTCCACACACACCCCCCCCCAACTTTTCAAAAGTCCAGATGACCTTGCAGAGCTGAAAAGCCAGTTTTCAGTCCCTGACACATGAGTATTTCATTCAGAATCTGTTGTCACTGCTGATTTCCCATTGCAGTTTGTTATGAAGTTTCACTGGTAGCCTAAAGAATTTTGGACTCTCTCTCTTTTCATTGAATTAATTCAGTTTGGCTGTGGAAGCCTCTGAAGTTTCAACTCTCTGCATTACTGCCTGAAACACTAACAATACAAGCTCAGTATACTTTGAATAGCTCAACTGTTTGGACTAAGATTTCTGTAGAGGAACTGATATACATGATTGTATTACCATTTTTGTGGTTTAGAGAAATCTTTTGTACTTAAACATTCATAACTGTTACTGCTCTGTTTGTATAAGCATGCTTCTTATTAGTTAAAATATTTTGTTGATATGATGCAGAGAAAAATTACGATCCTCAGCAAAGGTAAAGAATAACATGATTCAGGAACTGTATGTATCTATATTGACCTCAAATAAGCCTGGGCCATAAAGGATGAAGTGCATGCACACATAATACTTTCCAACAAACATTTTACTACACTGCAACTAACAGTGCTGAGTTTTATTAACAGCGTCCAATCTGTCAAATATCAGGTAACGATGAGATTATGTGAAAAAATAACCCAGCTTCTCTCTATGGAACTTGCTTGTTCATCCTGTCCCCATTTTAGATAAATATGGCTTCTGCAAAGATACACCTGTTTATTTTTGCCCAGAAAGCTATGAATGTTGTATATTGGTTCATCTTCACAATTTGAACTCACATTCAACACTAGGTTTCTCTTGGTAGATCGCTAAAACCAGTTAATGCATGAATCTTCTGTAATAACAGTAGGAGGATGGAATGAAGCAAATCTGATGGAAAAATAAGAAAATGGAGATACACAGATTAATTAGGCTGCACAGAAAGCCTGTGGCAAGACTAATTAATGGGACAACCCTATATAAATGAGTCAGGTGAATGAAAGAGAACAGTGATAGTAGCAACTATGCAGTGATGAGCCTGATGCCATATTATGTGAGTAGAGGTTCTTAGACATCGCTTGGTCCCGCAAAGAAGGGAGGAATGGCTACAGCTCTGGTCAGTGTAAAAATTGTAATCCAGGAAGTGCACTCCTTTGACTGAATATAAACTAACTCTACAATTTGTGGAGAGAGAGTTTGAAACTAGTAGAGGGACAACATTACAGAGCTAGAGCATGATTAGCAGAGACCACTGTGCTGTGATGTCACTGTGACCTACTGCATATTTTGGGAGCAGAACTGAAATCCTACTGAACCCAAGATACATCAGACAGTGTGGGGAGGGTGGACGTGAGATATTACATTGGAAATTGTCACATTTACAAACTATTAATTCCATGCTTTCCTTTCACCTCGTTCTTCATCCTCCCCTGTTGACGCCCATCTCTAATCTTTTTGATGTAACTATATACACTTCTGGAACATCTGCCTTTGCCAAAGAGATGGAGGAAACACTCATAGCTAGGATAAAGCAACAGCTATAGTAGGAACACTTAGAGTAGCCAGAAACAGCAGCCCCATGCCAGATACACGGAGCTGAAGAGGAGTCTCTGCTGATCCCTCCAAAATGCTGGTTCAGTTACATAGTATGTGTTGGGAAGTATTTCAATGGATGGAAAAAAAACCTCATTTGCAGCTTTTTCCTGTCTCATGGAATATGTTTAGGCTGTGCCACTGAGCTTCCACAAAATCACAGCCCACTCATGCTCAGCTAACTCGATCTGGCTAATATAGGTTTGTGTCATATTTTTTAAAATGTGCAAATAAAAAATGCTAAGAGAATGCTATGGTTGCAACATCCAGGTGGAAAAAAAACAAACAAACAAACTAGGAAATAGAAGAAATAAGGCTCTGCCTATGTGACTAAATATACATAAAAAAGGGACTGGATCATTACTGTACATGTTCATTTTTCTCAATTCCTGCACTTTTTCTATGCCTGTTGACAATCAAATTTTACAAACTCAGCCTGATTCCTCGTCTTACGTTAATTACCTGGCCACAGGGAGAAACTCCTGAGGAAATCTCACTATTTTCAATTCCTCTCTTCATCACCAGAGGGTCTCCCTTTCCAAGAAAAGGGAAAATCAGGAAAGTTCTGGGGCTTGGAGCACGCAGAGTACACAGAGGTCTTTGGAGAGTTTAGTTGCCAAACTCTAACAGAAGGTGACTAACTGCTCAGAATACTATTGGTCTGAAATTCATGTGGACCTGAAAAAAAAAGTTTCAGACAGGTCGACTTTAGCTGCTAGATAATTTTTAAGCAGGGTGATGATTGCTGACTAGAACAATGGATCAAAATGATAAGCCTTTTAGAATCAGATCATGGTTCATATTTCTTAAATGGATTTGAACGGAGGTGAAAGATCTAAGAAAGGATTTGTTGTCATATACTCTCCAGAATGGATTCTCTTAAGAGAATCTGGCTTGAAGCAATTTGAGCATCACTCTACTCTTTATGAAAATCTAGATAGATGGCCACCCTGCTTCTGCACCACCCCACAGGTTAGGGGTCTTCAGGATTTTGAAGACCATGCTTCCATGAAACTTCAAGGCCCTGTAGTGCAGTAGGACCATATACTTGTAAAGAAAGTATCTGGCAGCGAGTACTGGCCCAAGTGGCTAATGAATCAAATTCATGTTTTGTCTGATGTTCGGAATGCTGTGTTTCCGTGTGTTTGTTTAAGTTCTGTCTTTTTCAGGAATTGTTCATTTCTAGAGAAGTCTCTCTTCTGGCAAAAACCTAAATCTGTATGTTTTTTAAATTTTAGTAGTACTAGTGACATTTTCTTTGGATTATATGAGATTCATAGCTGTCTCAGTACACTCTTTTGAGTTGTTTAGTTGCTTTGCCATCACAGTAACATGTCTTTTTTTTTTTTTCCTTTTTTTTTTTTCTTTTTTAACAAACTACGCTTTTCTAAAGTTTTTGTGTGCATGCCTCTTCAACTCTGGATGCACTCAGTTCACTACTTCCGAACTACGATAACTGCCCTACCTCATGCTTCCTCTTTGGAACCCATGGTAGGTTATAACGTTACATTTTCTTTGGAGCCAGTGTAGTTGGAGAGCTTTTGGGCAGCTTAAAGATTTATGAATTCCCCACACAAACTTCCATAGGAAATCAAAATTTCAGGTGTTGTGTAAATGTAGTCACATATTGTCTACACATACTGGAAAATATTAATGTTGAATATATTTTTATTTAATATATATTTTTGGAAACAACAAGGAGCATAAAAGCAAAAAAAAAAATAAAGAGCAATTCTTGGAGATATTTGATTAAGTTCTATTAAAAACAGGCTTGAAATGGATATTTCTCTGGAAAGCTTTTCCCAATACACTTTCTGCTTGGATAATGAATTAACTATAGTGCTGTAATAGCGATGACACAAAACCATGGTCTGTGACTAGAAAGATCCTTAACTCTTCTAAGCCTTGGCAGTTTCTCTAAATTAGTATCTGAATTATACCCATAACTAGTTTTAATTGAAGGTCAGCAGTAGGGTTTATAAATTCAAACTCTTTCATAAAATCTTTTGTGAACTGTACAGGTTTAAAGAAGGAACAAGCCTGTCTTAGAGCTTGGTTTGAGTAACAGATGCTGTCACCTCAGACTTCAATAATGGTCACTTGAACCTCTCCCACTTACAGTCTAGCTCTGCTAAAATACATCCTGTCACAGGAGCGATCGATCTGGGTATATATCTTCTTAATATGAAATACATATGAGATCCATACCATCAGCCCACAATGCTAATATTAAGTGCTGTGTGTTTGCATTTCCAGAGCGTCAAAAATATTTTAACGGTGTTTATGTGTGTGTGTGTTTGTGTGTTTGTGTCCACTATTAAATGAGGAAGTGGCACAGGATCAGTAATCACTATAGAAAAGGAAGAAAGGAAGGTCACATCTGCTTACTAAAGAACTTCAAGTTTTAAGGGAAATGACGTTTACTTATTTCATATATTCCTCCTCAAATGATCTTGTTTACCTATGAAGTCAGCAGCATCAAGGTATCAGATTCAGGCAGGAACTGTCATTGCATTTTAACTTCCCTTGTCTTTCCATCTGGCATTACTCCCTTTGTCTGCATCACCCTACACTGAGGAGGTGACCATTTATGAAAACTCATTTTTCATAATCTTCTAGAAAATACAAGGATAGTTGAATATTTACCATGATCAATTTACTTTGTGTGATATTTCAGATGACAGTTAATTAAATTTGGATTGCTCCTGAAGGTTGTAAGGAAACTGAGAATAAAAGGGCCCTGCTGGGCCTGTCTTCCTGCTGTTCCTTTCTGCAGCTCTTTGACCTGCCTTTGCCAGGCTGCAAAGGATATTCTTTCCAGGTAAAGTGAGGAAGGCACCAGCCTGCTCCTGGATGTACATGCGCAGCGTGTTCACACCTGTGAACATCAGCTCTGGAACAGGTCCAGAAAAGTAACATAAAATAGGATGAACTAAAATAAAATCCGGATTCCCCTTGTAACCTTTGTGTTCTGAGTCACTGAAAGTGTGTTTGGAACTGGAAACCCCCTTGAGCTCTCAGGCCAGTCTCAGTCTTGTCGTCACTCAGCTCGTGGGGAGCTCAGGGAACAGACCCGACCAGCGCAGCTCTGCTGGGCTCTGCCTGGAGCTCTGCAGGACCAGCTCTGGCCCAGGCCTGAGGCCTCCACCCAGCAGGGCAGCTCCCAGGCCCGTCCAGGAGACAGGGGCAGGTCCAAGCACACCTCCAACAGGGCTCAGGCTGGGACTGAAGGCTCCGGGCTGAGCTGAGACATGTCCCCTGGGCCCTTGGCAGGAAACAGTGAGGCTGGGGGTCCCGGGGGAGGCAAGTCCAGCCACTGAGGCCCTATGAGCATCCCTAGGACCCTGAAAGAAGTAGACTTGCTCTGCTCATATGCTCTTGCGGTGACATTGATGGTGGGCTACTTGCAAGGAAGCGAAACCACTGTTCTTAGAGTTACAATGGGTACATTATAAGCTAAATTGCAGAAAACCAATTTAGACATTAGAAAATGCTTTCTAACATCGAGGTTAGCCAAGCCCTGGAACAAATTCCCCGGGGGGATTGTGAAATGTATAATTGGAGGCCTTCAAAAGAACAAAAAACTACCACTGACAGGCAGAAGCAGCTGAAGTCCTCTCCAGTCTTAATGTTTCTATGATACTGTGGTTTACACCCCTTCTATCTCACAGATCCCATGGAGCCCATGAAAAAATTCTACCATGGAAGATGAGATGAGTAGACATTTAATTTTATGTTGGCTGTTTAAATGGGAGAGATGAAAATACTTTTATTCTAAAAGCGCTTCCCTTTTGACAGAAAGCATTTTAAGTACAATGAGTCCTCTCTACAAATGCCTTGCCTTCTCCTTGGTATTTTCATAAATACAAAGCTGACTGCCATTTGTATCTTGGCTCATCTTGTCAGTTTGGGTGATTTGTAATGTACTTATAACCCAGTGTGTCTGTGTCTGGAGCTCTGTTTAAACGTGTATAAATAGATCCAAGTAACCACAAGTAATCGATCCAAAATGTTCTATCCAGTTGCATTCTATATCTAGCATTAGTGAGTACACTGGAAAAACAGACAGTGAAATTTTCATTATTTTTTTTTTATTTTATATTTAGTATTTTTAAATTTCTACTGGAACCACTTGGTATGTGCCATATAAAAATGCGAAACGGTATTTGAAACATGGTTTTGGTGAATATTTTATGTACAGACTAAAAAGCTTCAAGGAGAAACAATTCAAAGAAGCCAAAGCCATTCAAAAACTTTCACTATACAAAAATGAAGAGCAAGTTAGAAGTAGCCGAGGTTTTTTTTTGGTTCAAACAGTTACATCTATTTTCAATCCACTCTCACCGTAATATACTCGATTTATTTTGGCTCCGTGTCATATGAAACAATAAAAGTGATGTGTTGAAGCAGAAACTATAAGGTGAGAAAGCAAAATATGTTTTCTAAATTTATGTGGCCTTTTGGGCTTAGATTTGTGTTGTAATTGGCTATCCAAATACTATAATCAAAACCTTATTTCCAATTTCAAAGAAAGCTGATAGGATGGGTTGGAAATAATGAAAGCACAATCCAAGAAGTTGTATGAGATCAAATGTTAAATGAGAAGTTTAAGTGTGAATACGTATTTCTACTTTTTATATAGGACAATGAGAAGATGCTAGAGACATAACCATTTTTAACCTAAATTCTTTTTTTTTTTTTTTAATACCAATGAACACCCTATAGAAAAGGGAACATAAATCCAATTGAAAATGTTGTATTATTATTTTAAGAGGTTCACGCCAGTGAGTTCTGGCACAGGCCAGTATTATGTAAGATCTAAAGCAAAGATTGCTTGCCTTATAAAGCTGAAATTCTGTGTTCAAATTTTAGCTGAGAAAATGAGGCTGGCTTGAAAACCAGGAGAGTACACTACAATCAGTTTGTTATTTTGTTTTTTTTTTTTCAAGATTTGAACCTTCCTTTAACATGTACCGTATTTTGTGTGTTTCTCAGCCAGGAGATATAACGAAAACTGTCCAAAACATACAATGTCCATTAACACAACTTAAATTTGTGCCTTGCTCGTATGTAACTGTCGGCTGAAAGTAGAGAGGTAATCTATCTTTCTATTTAGTGTAAAGTCCCTTGCCATCTGCTGATTGACTGATGCAAATCGTTAACTGTTGGAGTTCATAATATCCTATATTATATGTCTTTTTTTCTTTTGTAGAAACAGTTTGTAGTGAAAATTAGTTCCTAAACTTCCATCCTAAGGGCTGTGGTGCAGCTGAGTTATTTTATTCTGTAAGAGCTGGTCAATATTAGATCATCCAAACAAACAACAAGTTCTGTCTGAACAGACACATAGTCCCAGAATCACAGTAGTAAATATTAGTTACTCCCAACAACCGTTGCAGTGAGCAGAGGCTGAGTGATCCGTAGACTGCAAGGTCTCCTTACAAAACAGCTCTTGGAGAAATTCCAAGAGCGAACAAGTTTGTCAAGGTTACAAATGAGTGAAATTTCCTGGCAAATGGTCCTGTGAACTTGCTTGCTAGATGAATTTCTTAGTTGTTCATGGAGGAGGCAGACATGGCACTTACTTGTGTGAGTTCTCTGAGTTTTTTGTGGATCCTTTCCAGTTCCAGGGGTCTTACTGTGGTAGGGGAGGATTTGGCCCAACCTGTATGTGGGGCTTTTTGTGTCATGTAAAATAGTAGGAAGATAGGTCTGGCAAAGGGCTCAAGTCATTTTTTTCTGGTCTCCCAAACAGAGAGGAAGCATTCTTTTATTTAGTTCATTTCTGCTATGATTTAAAAAAAAATTAATCAGGTTTGGGGGTTTTTTCAGCATCATATTCTAAGGATAAAAATATTCACTGGATCCATATTTTGTAATATTGTCAAGAAAAAGTATATCATATAATAATGGGGTTGTTTGTTGATAGCATGAAGCAGATTAATCTTATCTAAATGAGATACTGCGATGGGACAAGATAGGTTTGATCATCAACTCTCAAGGAGCAAAGACTTGACTTCTTGGGAGAACCAACACTTTTCTTTCTGAGGAGAATTGCCAGGTGAAGCCTCAAAAAACCACAACAAACCAGACGACTTAAATTCTATAAATTATTCCAGAAATTGTTGTTCTTCTGTTTTATAGACAATCCATTATAACTTAGGAAGAATGAGGTTCAAAAGGAGAAAGGACTTACGATCATCTGTCTGGCCTTCTGCATTATACACGCCATAGACTTTTGCTTGGCAGGTCATATATTTATGGCTTCTGGAAGAGGTAGACTCTGCAATTTTGAGAGCTCTCCATTCTTCTTTAAGCTTTCTTTGATCACGGCTGCCAGATCTTAAAGATCTTTTCAATGTAGTCACCCTTTGGCCCAAATTACTGTTTCAAATAGACCTGTCATGTCTGCAATGTAACGTATCGATGATCGGTGTCAATGGTGGTTTATGCTGGTGATCTGTTAGGTTGTCTTCAGCCACATTTTGTCTCCAGTCTTCTGAAACTGCACCAGGGTTCTCAGATTTCTTAAAAATCTGCATTCAGAACATCACAGAATGTATGTAAAATAAGGTAAATAATTCTAGCTGTTGTGCAACCATTTGCCACTTTTTCATTTACTCATCCAGGCTTTACTTATCTGTATTTCACAGTTGTTTATCTAGACCTTTTATCAAATTTTCCATTTCAGATTTATCATAGATTGAAAATTCACAACTGTTACAATGTCAGTTCTGAAAAAAAATGTATTTTTTTTTTCTTTAAGGTAAATTTCCTTCATGAATAGAGAACTGCACTGTTTCAAGATAATTTAATTTGCTTCCAAATGTTGTTGTTTAAAATTTACCTCTGAATAATTCTTTTTTGGTTTTAGAACTGGCCTTTATAAAGCACCTTGTCTGTTTGCAGTTGTATATATTTGCGTTCTAAAGGGAATGCATGGAGGGAAAAAGGTGGAAGAGACTACTTCAATAGAATACATTTTACTAGCTCATATGCTTTGTTTCTAGACAATCCTAAACACTGAGTTCAACAATCAATATCTTCTTTTTATCCTTGGCTTTTTGGTGCTTCATGTTGCATTCCTCATGTTTTTCATGTAGGGTTGGGTTTGTTGTGGGTTTTGGGTTTTTTTCTTTTTCTTGTTGTTTTTCTTTATTACGTATATTACAAATTAAACAGTGGCTACTACTTGCCTTGACTTCAGCAAGACTTTCAGCACGGACTCCTGGTGTAACCCTGGAGTGATATGAACCAGGTATGTTGATTACAAGGTGTCTGGTCTGTTGAGCTCAAAGGGCTGCTTGCTGATAGGTGATGTGTGAAGTCCAGTGGACATTCCACATTCTGTAGGTGTCACTTCTGGGGCTTATATCATTTAACGTCTTTATTGCTGATCTGGACAGTGCAATGGATGCACCTTTTGCAGTTTCATAGGTGACACCAAGGTGGGAAGGTGGTCAGCATGCTAGAGTGTAGGGCTGACATCCAGAGAAGACCTCAACTGGCTGGGAGAAATCTCAGGAAGTTCAGCAAAGGCATATGCAGTGTCCTCCACCTACTATGACATGATATGATATGATAACCTCATGCAGGAGTAGGACACTGATTGGTAGAGGGCAGATCTACAAGAAGAGAGCTGATAGTTCTGGTGGACAGCAAATTGAATATGATGAAGTGGTGTGGCTTTATGCTGCTTCAAAAGATCCAGGCAGTGTCAGCAAGGGTCAAAGTCCCTCACATCTACATTTCTGGGGCCTCCAAAACTGTGATCTAAAGAGTTGCTGATATACCTGCAATTAAGGCTGGACTTATGCCAGCACCAGAGAGGAACTAGGACTCAGAAGATGCTTAGCCTTTCAGAAACACGGTCACAAGCTGCTGTCAAGGATAACCTCTTATGCTGGGACAGCGTCATGGCAAAACTGGATAAATAATGAGTAGTTGATACTGAAGAGTGAGGGCAGTGCAGGTGATCTTTAGTATTGTTTGCCTATCAAATCTAAAGAAAACGGTATAGCACATAATAATCAAGTTATCTCAATAATTGTTCTCTGTAATGACTTTTTACAAGTGAACTGGGACAGTTTTACTTCTCACTTTACATTGAGGCAGGTAGAAATGACTTGGAGGGGAAGTCTCTATCTCTAATTTCGTAATCATCTCAAAAAGGGTATTAGGAACAAGCATAGACTCTATAAAAATGGGAAAAAAAACGAGACTGGTCAGCCAAGAAACCTTGTCTTAAAGGTCAGGAAGGATAAAGCAGGATTGCCAAAAATCAAGCTGCATTAACATTTGTAAGAAATATTCACACAAGCAGAAAAGGCTACTTCCAGTGCAGAAATAAAGAAGGGAATTGATGCTTGTGCACTCTGGTAAGAGCCGAGATTGGCAGTAAATGAAATATATTCCAAGAAACTAAGTTTATTATTTGCTTCAGCTGAGATAGAAATAAAATGAAATGCTTAAAATAATCCGTTTTCGAGGCCTGGAGAATATCTGTTTCCAGAATTCTCAAAACAGGCATATGAAACCGTAGATCAAATAACTAAAATGGCTAATAAATTTATCAACAAGGGATTAGCAGAATGTAACTAGAAAATAGCAAAGGAGGTTCTTAAGCTATAAAGAAAGAAAATGATCTGAGTCCATTTCTATTAGCATGTCTTCAAAAGTGTTCACTGCTCTGAGAAGAGATTTTCAAGGTGTGAATAATTATGAAGATGTAAATTAAAAAGGGATAGGAGTGATAAACAACATTTATTTTCCCCATCTAGATGATGCCAGACTAAACAAATGGGTAAGGAAACAGAAATTCTAGACAAAGTAAAGGATGTAGAGATAACCTACTTCGATTACTGTGGGGAAAAAAAAA
>VWZK01004505.1:16898-35961 GCA_013396935.1 Baryphthengus martii
CCCCCTTTTTTTTTTTTTTGGAAAGAACATCTGGGCCGTTGTACAGATTTTAAGAGCAAAGTTAAACAAAACCTGGGCTCGATGCCCAGAGAAACCAACACAAATAAAACTTGGGCAAAATAAACTTCTCCCAAATAGGAAGAGCTAGATAGAAGCAAAAACAATGTATGTAGAACTACCCAAAGATACAGAAAGCAGAGGACAACAATTTTGCACTGAGAACAGTTGCTATAGGTCACCAACTGTCATCACTTTCACAGAGAGAATCCCAAAGATGCCCATAGAAAGGGCTGCTAGTGAGTTGGGTCCCAATACTTCAAGGTCTGCATTGAGTCAAGTTCAGCTGCAGCAACAATATTCTCACAGAAACATAGCATATTTCTACTGTAGATGCCAAAAGCATCTTGTTTTGAGCCTCAAAGCTCTGGGTGCTCTTTCACTTAATCACCAAGAGCAGCTTAGGTGAAACGGGCTCCATCACTTCGGTGAAAGCTGTAGAATTAGATCTTGCTCTCTTGTTTATCCCAGCTAAGCAACTGGAAATTGCTTACACAAAGAGCTGACACATCAGTCATGACAGCTTTAACCTTTGGAATCTACTATGCCTCAGATATCCTGAGACTAATTTACAAGAATGAGATTATAATAACAGTATCTTTGAGTTCCTTTCAGGAGTAATCTGAACCTTTAAGCTGTTCTAGCCTGTTTTATAACATGTCCGACATCCTTGAGGTGGGTAAGTTACATTTAAAAGAAATCAAAACCCCAAATTCTCATGGACTAATAGGCACATAAGTGCAGGGTTTTGCAAAAAGCCAGTTTCAAATACTGGAATCTGTCTCGCTTGAGACTTAATGTGCGTGACTAGTGTCTGTTTTCTGAAGTTGCTAGATGATTTATAGTTTAACTGACTTGAAAGCCTGTTAGATTAGTATCAAAGACGATAAATTGGTGACTTTTTCACAAAGGTGGCGATCTGTTGTCTGAACCTGTAAAATTGTCAGGTCTTTGTCGTTGAGTTAAAGAAAAACATTGCGAGCAGCTGCCAGTTCATCATCTTGGTGATTTTATCATCTTTCTTAGGACTGTACATGGCTTTAATAGCAACCAGAAGAAGAAAGAGCCTCCTCAGCCTCCCTGAGACACGTGTAGGTCAAACTCTTCTTATTGTAGGTTTTGACGATAGTTTTTCAGTTTGTGTCACGAGATAATCTCACCTGGTCCATCTTCAGCACACAGTTGCTCTACAACTGGGACAGCCTCCCCATCCTGCTTCCAGTTGCTCCTCTGCATCCTCCTTCCACAATCTCCACTACATCCTCACTCCCTTGGCTTCCCATAATTGCCTCTTTCCTTCACTTTTCTCTAATTTCTGTTAAAATGGCAGTGTATGCAATTTTTACTGGGAAGAGGACAGATAAACTGAGTTCCGGTAACTAAAGTGACCGGTTGATCACGTATCACCAAACTTTCTCTTGGCCGTGAGTTTTAATTTCATTGCCTTCATTAAGTCTTCTCTATATTTGGAGAACATTTATTTGCCATTTGCTAGGTATGTTTATAGGATACCATGTGCACTTTTCAGAAGTAACCTCAGTTTCCTTGACAGACTCTACTTGTTGTTTGCCTGCATTTGTCACACAATGTTTTGTTTTTGTTATACCTTGTTTGCCTTAGTGTTCTTCTTTAGCTTCCAACCTGAAATAAATGAAAATATACAGTGATTTGTATTAGTATTTCTACTATACTGAACTCAACTCTATTTATTTGTCATAGATAGATTTTTTTTATATATTTTTTTTTTTTGAAGTGGCACAGAAATGAATCATAAACCCCCAAACCTTGTATTTCCTATTACATTTGCTTTATCCAGCAGGCAAACCAAACCATTAATCAGCCAGATTTATATGAGCTGCAAGATCAGGTCCTGGCAACCATGACCTTAGTCCTGGGCAGCGTTTTAAGCATGTAACGAACTTTGAGCAGATGCTTAGCTCCTATTTTTTGACAGTGGAATGTAAGCACATTTGCTTCCTCAGGAGTCTCATTTCTACTGCACTTAATGCAAGGTTTTCTTTGACTCCAAAAGGACCTGGATCAGACAGACTTCAGTTTCCTGAAGATACTAAAGAATCCTGGAACTCTGTAAAAAAATGGTTTTAAAAAACATTTAATTTGGGTGAAATTAACTGCTTTTCTCTGAACAGTTGTATAATTATTGATGTCTCATTTCTGCCCTGGTGCCTTAGCATGTATTTTTGTTAAGCTCCAGAGCTCCAGGGACATTCCGTGCTGTGATTCAAGTATAATACTCCTGCAGTGGAGCATTTAAACTGATGTTTAGCTTCCTCTCACTTTCAAGTGTTGCATTTAAACATGATTAACATCCTTCTAGGGAATTTCAGTTAGTGCTTACCTGTTCTCTTAGAAGTGTTGGGCACACACAATTAATTTACCCTGGAGTCCTCAACCAAAGAAAACGGTTTATTCTGAAGAGAACATCTTTTCAGAAGTGTAGTATTTGTGAACACAGTGCTTTTTAACAGTATTTTTAAAAGTTCTTAAAAATTATTTTTATATATAAATACAATATTTTATATTTTAAAAATATTATTCAAAGCAGAAATTTAATAAACCTTCATTTCCTGAAGAGATGCAATAAACTTTATTTTCAAAAATAAAGCAAACATAAGTGTAAAAATATTGAAAAAAATCAATATCCAAAAATGTATGTTGGAGAAAATATCAATTTTTTCTCAGCAAAAGGAAAATGTATTATAATGTCATTTTCGTTTTTTTCTTAATTAAAAAAAAATAGTAAAAAAGAAAATAGAAGTACATTATTTTTGATGTTTTTGGTTTAGGCTTAGGAAGGAAGAAGGCCAAACTATTTTAAAATGTTTTTTTGGTGGTTTTGGTTGGTTGGTTGGTTGGTTTTGGTTTGTTTTTTTTTCTTTTCTGAGAGTTGCTGTGCAATGCAATAATACTCCCTTATCCTAAGGTTCTTGTAAAAGTGTTTATACACTTTATTATATATGCCATCATCTGGAGCCTTGTATGTACAGCCATTTACCAGTGGTTATTGCCAGTGAGTAGTATAATTCATGGAATTCTGAACTTCTGAGCATGTTGCTCTGGGCTCTGACACTCTTCTCACTAAGCCAGGAGTGAAGTAAAAGAAAGAAATATATATCCTTATTTCAAACATGGTTTGGTAATCTCTCCTTGATTTAAATACAACAGGCTTATGGACCCATTTAAAATTTGTACTTTTCTGAGACACTCTTAAAATGCAACCTCCATCACAATCTATCAGCCTTAGGAGGTACCTGGGTCTTGTATTTCTTATGGGGAATATGTTTTGGGTGCACGCTCTGTTTTTTGACTACATGATATCTTTAAATATTATGTGTTGGCCTCTACCTGTTCTAGCACTGAAGATGGTGAACTCCTATGCTAATTCCTTTCAGAAAGCTTCCTCTGTAATCTTGCCATGCATTAATTACCCTTTTTTTCAGGAGTTTACTCTTTTTGGGTTTTTTTACTATTATTACTTTTCTTCTCAATATGACTTGACTATAAATTGATGCTGGAACTAAACAAGTTTCACAGAAGGAAGGTATATCACTGATCTAAATCACAGCCCTGGAATCACGCGATATATGTGAAGTGATCGGGACCACTAGAGAGAGCTCTTGAAATAAACCACTGCTCCCCCCTGAAGATCAGGGCCAGGCTAGGCACTTCTTTGAGTTCCAGGGAGATCTTGCCACTTACACGCAACCAGATCCCAAGTTAAATATAGTTTTATACAAGGCTTAATCCTGCTTGTTCACTGTCATTTTACTGAAAAAGGGCTTGAATATCTCTTACTAAATAGCTTATGCTGATTCAGCTGTCCTGTGAGATGGTAGAGTAAAAAGATGGCTAAGAACTATGCAGCATTACAATTGTTACAACTCATTTTATTTTTTTTTCCTACCATCTCAGTGTAGAAGACATTTAAAAGTATAAACAGCAAGCTTTGTTCCATCTCCTCCTTGTACCCTAGAAAAGATCAAGCTTAAATTCCCTCTACTACAGCCTTGGGGTGAAAGTCCAAGTAATTTGTTATTTTGTCTGAGTATGCCTGTCTGTCTCTAGTTAGCTACCACAAAACCTGACAGCAAGTTCTGCATAGGATAGGAAGCAAGAAGGGAATGAAAAAAAAAAAAAGAGAAGAAGAAAAAAAAGGCAAAAAAAAAAAAAAGCCAGCCAAAAGATCTGTAAAAGAAATCTGGAAGAATTTGAGATGAACAAGTATCATCTAAGAGGTGAGGTTCTTAAGAAAACCAGCCAGCCAAACTGTAATAGGGAACTTTTGACTTGAGGTCAAGCAGAAAGGCTGGAGGAAATGGAGAAACCTCAAATCAAGACCACTGACTTGGTCCGAACACTACTACTGCTGCTCTTAATGCAGAGGATAAAGACAGAAAACCTCCTGCAGGAGTGGGAGGCATTTTTCGTTGTAAATGACACAATTTTTACAACCCTGGTCACAAAATAATTTGAGTAACGTAACATTCCTAATTGATAGTGTTTGATGGTAACATCCTCACACAAATGCATTTATCCTTGGTGTTTACAAAACATTTAAACAGTGATGCTCTTCTGCAGGAAATGGGAGATTAAAGGAGATTCAGATGAGGCTGTGGAGGGTTCATTTCTACTGCAGTTACAGTGAGTTTCTCTGGGCAGCACCCATTTAGCTGTGTGACACTCTTCATTGGTTGTTAGCAGGAGTTTAAGGCATGAAAATAAAAGAGAATTTTCATCTTGCATCACTGTACTTTTTCGGAACTTCAAATAAAATAATCATTAAGAAGCAGCAGGATTTGGCAGTTAGTTTTAAGCCCTGTTGAAATATCGATTTATACTTTGATTTTTTCAATATTGCAGGAATATTTAGATCTGGTCTGATGGCTTTTCATATTCTTTCCATCTTCTCACTGGAATAATTATCAGAAGAAGCAACAAAAGTTTAGATAGCTTGTGTCAGAAAAGACAGATTGAAAGGGACCAGCTATGGGAGTTCTGTTCCTCTCTTCTGCACTTTCTCCATTATTTCTGGCTTATGATTATATGGTTTGTATACTTATCGCTACTCAAAGGACAGGTTGTAGGCATCCTTAACACCATGCTTATTTATATAAAGTTTCTTTCACTACCAGATGATTATCAATCATTTACAGGGACTATTACATCATTTTATCTTATTTTTAAGGCTTTTTTTCCCATACATGTAGTAAGAGTTACTAAGACATGAGCGTAAATTGCTATAAAATCTAAAAAATTCTTATTGAAAGTCTTCAGAAGAGCTACAGACTCTACTGAAATTCTTTCCCCCCCCTTCTTTATTTGGCTAGAAGAAGAGCTATACTTTAGTCTAAGTAAGTCATTCTCACTCAACAGTTCAACACTTTGGGGTCAGAAGTTTGCAGATTTTGTGTATGGTGCCCTGAAAATAGTTTTTAATACTCATTTATTATTTAAAAAAAAACCAACAAAAAAACAACCAAGAAAGAACCATAGAATTTTGGAGCCTGCAGATTATGTTTGCAGCAAATGACTAATCCAGAAACTTCAGAGGGAGAATCACAAAAGTAACCTACATGTTGAATGGGTCTAGCAGGGATTCTATAAATTATTAGAATTTGTATGAATTTAAACACGAGAAGACTAATTAAAGCCTTAACATAAAATAAATATAACGTATTGATTAAGAAAAATTCTTACAAAATTAATGAATGTGCTCCATAATTATTTCTCTTTTATTTTACCTTGTCTTTACCTTTCCCTAAAGCCATCCTCTATAGGCAAATCTTGAGTTAGTCCTTTTCCAACCTCATTCCATAATTCTGCTCCCTTCGTTTTGTTTCCCAAATTGCTTGAATGTAGTTGTAAAATGTTTATTTCTTTTTGTTCCTCCGTAGTACTGATCAGATCAAGTTTCTTACATAGAGAACACTCAGTCATTTCTTTACAAATTAGATCATTTCAACTAATGTTAGTGTTAATATTTTCTTTTTTTTTTGGATTGCCTATCCTAGAACCAGTGAAATTCCTTTCTCCTTTGCCATATCTTTTAGAATTCATTCTATTCTCTCTCTTTAATAAAACTTAATGTGTAGGTTTCATAAATTTGTCAATACATCTCTCATTGTAAAGATCTTTTGGTTGCCACAAATTCCATTCAAAAAAGGCTCTTGAAATTTCCTTTTCCTTCCTACAGCTTTCATTTCTCTTTCCTTTGTTCTCCTCAGCTTTCCAGCCTACTGTATTCCTACTTACTGCTCTTCTGACCCAGATTTCCTCCCTTGCAGTCCACTTCTCCAAATCTTTCACTCTCTTTCTCAAACATATGGGAATGATTATGTTTTGCTGTAGACCTGCTCCAAGTTCACCCACCTAAAACTCCCAAGTTCTCTTTACAGACTCTTTGAATAAAACTCCGATTCTCTGGCCTCAATGTGGTAGCTTATGTCTTTTGGCAGTATTTCTGACTTTTCTCATGCCGATGTCCTTGTTGTAGGTCCTGGCATTAGTAGTACAGACCTGGGCTTCAGACTTCTTCCAAGGTGTTCAAACAGGCAGAACTAATCTAAAATCTATAGGCCAAATATACTCCCTACAGCTACTTATCTGGCTTTCCAGGGCTAAAAGGCAGGATTAGCAGCTCTTTCCTAATGACTCTGTCCTTCTCAGGCAATGACTGAACAGTCACAGAATCATAGAATGGTTCGGGTTGGAAGGGACCTTAAAGAGTCCATCTGGTTCCAGCCCCTCTGCCATGGGCAGGGACACCTCCCACCAGACCAGGTTGCTCAAAGCCCCATCGAACCTGCCCTTGAACACTTCCGAGGAGGAGACATCTACAACTTCTCTGGGCAACCTGTTCCAGTGTCTCACCACCCTCAAAGTTAACAATTTCCTCCTAATAGCTACTCTAAATCTTTCAGTTTGAAACCATTAGGACTTATCTTGTCACTAAACTCCTTAACAAAGAATCTCTCCCCATCTTTCCTGTAGGCCCCCTTTAAGTACTGGAAGGCCATGATGAGATCTACCCGAAGCCTTCTTTTTTTCTAGGCTAAACAACCCCGACTTTCTCAGCCTGTCCTCATAGGGGAGATTCTCCAGTCCACCCATCATTTTTGTAGCCCTCCTCTGGGCCTGCTCGAGAAGGTCAATTGGTGTCTTTCTTACAGTGGGATCCCCAGAGCTGGATGTGCCACTCCAGGCAGGGTCTCATGAGATGCTTCCTTTGATGCAGTCAGAACATTCAAACCTCTTGAGTAATCATGATCTATCAGAAAGATGTACGCTGATGGACTTGGTCCCTGTGCTACTTCAGTGTTTCATCAAAAAATAATAGGAAAAAAAATGAGGTAGGTAGAGTGTGTGTATCTAGATATACGACATTTATAGACACTGTCCTGCTTTAACTAAAGAAAGATTAAAACCTGCAGCACCCAATGGCCTCACCAGCCACCTCCACGGTACCAGTAAAAACTCTCAAGTCGTGTTTTGTGCCTTTGGACTGACTTTTCAGGTGTCTTCCAAGAGAACCCATTTAACTACCCATCCCCCAAACTGGTATGTAACATATGCCCAGAGTCGCAAGAACTATCTCAAATAATCCTTGTTTGTTTAGGGAGGATTCCTTCTTGGAAAAATATCTCTTCCACAAAGGGGAGTCATGCATATTTTTATAAACTTTAACCAAAAGATGTGTTCTGAAAATACATTTTCAATAAAAATAGTTTATTTTGGACTGACACATCCTTCATGATTTTTTAGCATATGAACAAACTGATCTAGTATTTCTGAGCCCTTGAACATCCACCTGTTATTTTTTTTTTCCGTTGTAGAGAACATACTAATACAAGACTGTAAAAAAAGGCAATTAAGTGACCTGAATGTGAGAATTCAACACCACGCCCTTATTCTTACTCACAACTGTTATTTCTTTCCCCTCTCCAAACCAGGCGACCCTGAGTCTATATGACAGCAAATCCACTCACCCCCTGTCTCTTGTTCCCTTACTCACCCCTGGCTGGTCCTCTTTGCTTGTCCTAAGCCAAAAGATCAAGTCTGGCAATGACCATCTTCCTGCAGGCTCTGGGGAGCAGGAAGAGTCACAAGCACATAATCCATAAGCAACGTAGCACATTTGAGACCTTACACAGGATTTGAGCCTCGTTGCTGCAGCAGCACGTGCCTAAGGCTTTAAAATGTGGGCTTCCTTCGTGGTGAGTGGACCTACCATAGCTTGAGAACCTCTGCTCTGAAAGCTCAGCTGCTTGAACCACTCTGGACACAGCGACAACAACCGCACCACCATCAGAATAGCAAATCAGTAAGTACAGAAAACAAGATGTTTGCTCTTACATTGCAAGGGAATTTATTTTCTTCCAAAGCATTTCCTGAAAATAAAATTCAGCTCTGTTACAGCCAGTATATTTCTGTAATCTATTTTTATCTCTGCAGACGCTGGAGAAACAGCAAAAACTGTCTAACATTCCCTGCTCTACTGACTCAGCCTAAGCCTTTTGGAACCACTTTACAGGCTCATGCAATGGGCGATGCTGGATTGGATGCAGTATTTCTTTTGACTGGGAAATGAAGAGATCTAAGGTTACTGTTCAGGTCTCAGTTGCTGAACAACACCAGGTCAGGTTGTTTTCTGTGTAACTGAAACATGAACAGTCTGACATGTGGAGGGCACTGCAAGTCTGGTCTGGAGGCACAAACTTACCTGAAGTTGAGTTCCCCTTTCTGCAAGGTGAAAAGTGATTTCCTTGATTTACTCAGGACTACTGTATGACTTAATAAAGACAGCATTTTGAAATGGTCCCAGAAGAATATTCATGAATATGTTAAATATTTTTCTTTTACAGAGCAGCGATAATTAGTTACAGAATTGTTATCAGTAACGTTTCGGCACTGAGTAGTCCTACCGCTTATCAGCTGTGGACATGTCAGCAATAAATAGATCATCGAAGCCAATATTTTTAACATACATCTTAAATAGAATTTTACTTAGCTATTCAAATAAAATCTAATTGTTGCTGCATTAAAAAAAAAAAAAAAAGGAAATACAATCAATCTGCTTCATTCTATCAAAAAAAGATGATTGAAAAGTATGAAGCTAGTTCATTAAATAGAGTGTTTAGTTAGCTGCACATTTTTCCTAGGCCTGGTAATGTTCAGAAATAGCATGTTCTCATCCTTAGGTTCTCTTTTGCTTGCTTTGCTTTGAAAAAAAACACAAAATGGCAGTGTGAGCTGATGAGGCAGGCTTGGTTTCATCAAACTAAGTCACATAAGTGAACTCAAAGCAAGAAGGCTTCTCCCTTTCCTAGTATTGTTGTATGCTGTCACAAGCACAACTTTGGAAGATGTAATAAAATAAACAGATTGTTTTTGAACAGATGTTCTTGTGCTGGTCTGCATGGGAACAGCTGACATATGAGGGAATAGTCTAAACCCCAGTGCAAAAATAATGTTTCAGTTGGAACAAGTGCTTTTGTGATTTACACCTAACATTGCTCTCACTCTGATGGACAGCCAAGTGCTACAGAGAAAATATCCAACGTGTGTTGTCATTTTGAAGCAGCACAGATCTGTAAAGAGAGAAGCCTGAAGGGTGAAAAGCACTTTACAGAGTTAGCTTTAAGATGCAGTTCAATGAGTTGTAATGGACTTGTTGAGTGTGGCCTCGACACATGGCTACTCTCAAACTTTTTAGAAACCATATATATTTTTATATATACTAAGAATCTCGTCATTCTCAAATCTGTCATTAAGTTGCTGTTTTATTACAACATATTTTACTGACTCACATGTTAATTTTTAAATTGCTTAATCATTAAGTGCTACTAAAATCCAACCATTGATTTGCCTCATTCTATTAATACATTTTGAGTTGTTGCTAAATCATATCAAACATATTCCTCCATGACCAGGGACATCCTATGTAGTGGTGAATCGGTGATGGCGGATGTTGTGAGGGTGACAAAAATTTGTCTCGCAGACGACAGAAGTGCAGGAGAGCACAGGACACATAGGGGCTTTTAGGGGGAAGGTAGAATAGCTGTTCCTGGGGGTCTTCTGTTAAATTGGAGGAAGAAAACAGTGCCCCAGCCAGAGCCATGTTAAATGAAGGGGCACACCAGTTCCCCGCTGATGTGGAGCTGCCAGTCAGCATGCAGAAAACCTTATTCCAGACAGAAAACGTGATGTTCAGAATTGGAAAAGGCTATGGGATAAATGTGAGAGAATATATATTATTCATTATTTATATATATCTATGAATATATATATGAACATATTTATATATATAAATTATTCAGACTGGCCCACAGTGCAGAGTAGTATGAGAGGAGTTAAATTCCCACAAATAAAAGTTTAAGGAAGGGGAAATCTATGAAATCCCATTCTACATTTGGTCATTAAAGTACTAATAAATAAATGAGAGTGCAACCATATAAACATCTACAGCTTTTATTTCATTTTGGAAGACTTTGCCATATGGTATAAGTGCTCTGTCCATATATAAGCTCCAAGTTTGATGTGATGAATGGTAGTATTAAGGGTCTAGGGAAAAAAAAAAAAAAAAAAAAGAAAAAATGCCTGCACTGAGACAAAGGAGAAAATTCTTCAGCTTTATTTTATGAAGTCAGACATTTCTTATAGGTCTGTGAGGAGCTTTTGTAGAGGTGGACTTACAGATCATATCTGGTAGCATGTCTTACATTAGTTCTCTAGCTACTACCCAATCTCTCAGGGGGTCACATTGTACAGTGTCAGCTACTTTAGACTCTAAGGAAATATTTTAATAATGTTTCTGGAGTGGCTAGTGCAGTACATGATGACAATGCCTATGCCCCTGTCAGTCTGAAGCCAAACCAAACATACATAAGCCTGGGAGACCTTAGAATTGATCTTATCACTCAACTTCCAAATAAAACTCAAAATATTACGGCTTCCTTTCTCATTACTTCTTAAAAAAAATTGAGTGGACTTTTTAGAAGAGAGAGGCAAAAATTACTTGTGGAGAGAAAATGTTGAGTTTTCCCTTAGCTAGATGCCTGGAAATCAGTCAGCCCTCGAGACAATATTGAACTAGAGATCTGGTTCCTTTATTTCCTTTATGCACAAGTCTAGTTCATATAAATACAAATCAAATCCAAAAACTTTACTTTTGAAGACCCAGAAAGATGTTCCAAATATTTTCAATTGCCTTTTTTTGTTTGACAGGAGATGACAACCTTGGATACAATTATCTTTCCAGCTTGCACTAGTCTGCAGTTTACAACAGAATGGATTTTCCTTTTTCTTTTTCTTTTCTTTTTAAAGCAGAGATTTTTCAAGAATAATGGTAATTTAAATGATAAAACATTTGGGCCCATTTTGCTTCCTGCTTTCCCCTCATTACCCTATAATTCCATAGGATTGCCACCAGATGGCCATAACATCCAAATATTCTCTGGGCAAAGTTCATAGAATCATAGAATCATAGAGTCATAGAATCATAGAATGCTTGGGTTGGAAGGGACTTTAAGGGACCTTTAAGTTCATCCAGTTCCAACCCCCCTGCCATGGGCAGGGACACCTCCCACTAGACCAGGCTGCTCAGAGCCTCCTCTAGCCTGGTCTTAAACACTTCCAGGGATGAGGCTCCACAATTTCTCTGGGCAACCTGTTCCAGTGTCTCACCACCCTCAGAGTAAAGAACTTCTTCCTAATGTCTAACCTAAATTGTACCCATCTCTACTTTAACAACATTGCTCCTTGTCCTATCACCATATTACCAGATGTGGTACCAAGCAAAGAAGATGAAGCTATTAATTCCCTTGTTCAATCTCAAATTAGCTTTATTTCTCCCTCTCTATTTTTTTAAAGAAATTTACCAGTCCTGACAAAACAGAAGCCCTAATCACTGCAAGTCTTAGACCTCTGCAACAAAAGATTTGTGAGTTAAATCTCTCAGAAAGTCCCTCTATGTTTGCAGGCCTGTTTCATGCAATGCAGTGAGGGCTGGTACACAGAATGTTGTACTTGTTCGTAAAGTCAATGCACACAACTGTCCAGAAATCCTTGCCAGCTTTATGTATTGCCAAGAGAGATGCACTTCAACAGATCATCATTTATATTAGCAGCTGGACAAATGAAAGCCAGTATGACGCATGTACTGGCTTAAGGAGAAGCACCAACCTTTTACTAAGATTAACTGGAAACACGTCTTATCATTTAATGCTAAAACGTTTTTAAATAGGTAATTAAAAATAATAAAAAGGGTATTAATGAGCTGAAAAAGAGATAAATATCTTTTATGTCACACCAAATCTTGTGCTGAAAAGTATTTCTTCTGTTCTTTCCCCCTTTCATCTGTCTGAACTGATGAAACCTAAGTCTTTCATGAAGATCATTAGTTTGCCTTTTTGAAGAAGTTCAGTGCTGTTGCTCTCACACCTGGGTCAGCGTCACTAAGAAACAGCTCTTTTTGCTCTTGTTTTGGCACTTAATTGCAAATTTACTGCTTTGAAAACTGAAAGATACTTGACAAGATAGTTCAAACACACTCTCTAATGAGCTTAGCATATGTATTTACTAAAATACGAAAAAGCAATTCCCCCAAACTAATACCAGTGCTCTGAGGCTTATTTGGCATTAAGGAGAGTAAATCAGTTGACAATGATGGTACAGCATTAGCATTGCCTGGTGAGAACTGGTTTAAACTCCACCCACAAGGAGAAACTGTGTGGCAAAAGTAGTCTGAAGTGAAGATTTCCAAAGCTGACTATCTGTGTGACACAAATGGCATTTACTTTTCCGCTGAATGATATGTTAAATGACTTCTAGATTTCCTTATTTAAAATTACCTGCTAAAACCCAGCCAATTATTATGTAAGAAACATTTTCCATCAACATCTGAATATTTTTAACAGGTCCACCTTTCTGGTTGTTCATTTACTATAGGGAGCTCATCACAACATTGCCACCAAAATAATGTTAGCTCCACACAAAAGAAACTACTGGATGCTGGTGCCACTGTCCAAGTTCAGATCTCAGGTGAATTTTGTCACGGAGCAGACCACAGTGACGGGAGCTGTGAAGAGCCACCGTTGCACTTGCACGATCATTAACCTTTGGAAAATGAATCCTCAAATTGAGATTGTATTTATCAAACAGCTCATGAATCTTCTGAGTGCCCCTGTGTCCAGGTTTGAGTTAGAAGAGAAGAATTCTCTTCAGTGATTTTTACCTTTCAGCTAAGATTCTTTAACTAACTGCACTTTCTGAAATTAACAGCCTGTTTTCGCAGGCAGTGCTGCTTCTGGCAGTGATAACATTGGATGTTTAGAGTTAGTACCAGGGACTGGTGGGCAGACCAAGGCCACGGCTAGATCCTGTGTGCCACACTAGGGGGTGCAGAAAGAAAAAGGCCGCACCTGCAGAGAGGAGCAGACAGATGGGTGCCCTTAAACTGACCAAGGGGATATTCCATCCCATAGACGCCATCTTCAGCTGCTGGAGGCCCTTGCCTGGTTGCTCTCGGCTCGGGTCTCTTGCTCTGGGTCATTGCTCGGATTCTTCCTCATTCCTTCAATGGCTGGAATCCAAGGAGAACTCTGTTCATTCTGCCTTCAATCCTGATCTGAGTGTTCCTGTCCAGTAGCGGAATTCGACTCCTGAACACGGTTCTCATCTGCTGCTGGGCCCTGTCTGGGACTTTCCCGGAGCCTGCTCCACAACATCAGTGGTGACAGTGACGTACTTGCCACCTGGGGGGTTTGGGTTCAATACTGATCTTGTATATATTTGTATATATCCAATTTTATTCTTATTATTTTCCTTTTTATTAAAGCTGTTTTAGTTTCCTTTTCTAATCGATAGGTCTCCCTTATTCCTTTTCTCTTTCCCTTTGGAGAGGGAGGGGGGTTAACAGAGAGCATCTGTTATAGGTTTTAGGACTGCTCTGACCCTAAACCACGACACCCTGGACTTTTTCTGCAGTTTATGTTTTCATTTCAAGTATGCTTTCCTCAAAAGTTTGCTCCTTACAGTGATTTTTAGTTAAGATGTTCTGACTTATGCTGCTGATGTTAATTTCTTAATATTTCTCTTCAGAGGAAGATCCATTTACATGGGACCAAGATTTGAGTCCTTTAAAGTTAAGAAAAAAAGCATAAAAGAACAGAAAAGTCATTATATCTCTAATGAACTACACTCGTGTAGTAGAAACGTTGAGTTTATACAGCTCAGCATGAAATTCTGTGGTAAAAATGATACCATCCTGAATTTCTAAGATACAACTTTGCTGCAGAAGACAGTGTAAGACTCTATGCTCATTAAATGACTTCTGAAGCACATGTTACTACTTTCCCTAACAGAAATACTGTCTCTTAACTGGCGCTCTAGATACTCCCTAGATGCTAGATGAACTCTTCAATTTATCCTGGTTTTCTTCCAGAAGCATCACTGGTAATGAAAATTTTATCGGAAATTAGGTGATCAGAGGTGCTTTTGTGTCACTTTAAAAACTGTCTAAACTGCTAGTTGTTCTAACAACACAAAATAGGATCCTCACAACCTCAAATTTTGGAAGAAAAAGATGGAACTGAATGTGCAGCTCTGTCTTTCATAGTTTGCTGGCTTTGGAGAAAATAAAATGTAGCAAAATGTTATTTTTGTCAATAAACCAAGTAGAAATGATTCAAACTGCAAACACAGGAGTCAAACCTATGACTAAGGCACAATTTTTAAATTCAAAAAAAGATAGTATTTTAATTTAAATTTTATTACTATTTGCCATTTGCATTGGATACAACGTTTTCCTAGGGACTGGTCCAAATAACTGTGAGTGAGACCCTCCTGAGAACTAACCTTATCATCACTATTTTTTACGCATCTCTCTAAATCCTGCCAGGAGAAAGGGACATGTCTGCTTGACCTTTAAAACATAGGAATCTAAATATTATTTTATCCATGAGGGAAGGATGAATGAGAAAAAATATCCTATATCATATCAACGTGTTGATTTGGGGTA
This sequence comes from Baryphthengus martii, assembly GCA_013396935.1. Lineage (NCBI taxonomy): Eukaryota > Metazoa > Chordata > Aves > Coraciiformes > Momotidae > Baryphthengus > Baryphthengus martii. Next base: position 31,993 of record VWZK01004505.1, read on the forward strand.
GTTATACCTATTTCAGTAGTTACTGTATAGATCTATACTGGGAGCTTAGGAGATTCATGTCAAGTTGCATAATCTGGTGAGTTTCTTCTTGGCTTCACTTGTGTGTTTGGTTTGTGGCTGGTGGGGTTTTGGTAGTTTTTGAGCTTACATCACAACATCTTCATAGTCAATGGAGGACAGTGGATTTCAGAAGAGGAATCTAGTTTATCACCAGTGATTTGAGAGGGAGCCTTTGTAAAATCCTCCATCTCCTCCCAGACTCCTGAATTTCCCAGTATATTCTCTAAAGAGATTTTTCAAGCTGTATCTAATGGGCAGTCATGTTCTCTCCTGCTGATCCCAGGTGAGGATGAGACTAACCTGATGAAACTTGGAAGCCTACCAGTCCTCCCCAACCCTATCCTTTGTTTCTCTGTTTCCACAAGATGTGTGAAGTGTCCTGAAAACAACTTGCCGCACACTCTGCCCGAGTTCCCAGTGGGGTGACCCACACTTGGACCCCAGCATGAACCATTGCATGTGAGTATTCACAGTCTTTTTGGTCACAATACTGAATGAAGACAGTCTGAGAGTATCAGTGAACCTGAATCCTCCTAAGACCACTTTACATTGGCAAATTTCTTCCTAGTCTGCTCCTTCACTATTCTACGTTTTTGTTGTTATAGATTAATCCAAAAAAGCCTTTTTCAAGAACAGTTCTTCCCACTCTCTTACTGGAGAACATATTTTAGCCAGTACTAAAAGATGAGTTATTTGCATATACAAATCAAATTCACCTTTGAACACTATTTCTTTCATTTTTCATAACTGTACCTAAAAAGGGCCTTACAGTTTTTGTATGAGAACATAGGCATAAGTATTTGGGTTTATCACATTCCATTAAATTATTGCTGCTATTTAATATCTCTTTGGTGTCTAATATGTTAAATAAATACCATTAAATTAATTAAATAAACAAAATCAATTGTGAGATGACAAGCCATACTTTGATTACCAAGTTAGGCTGGAGAAAGACTTGTGAATGACTACAAGATTTTGGTAGCATTTTTTTTGTCATCTGGTTAATGTTGTGCAAAGATTATGTCCATAGAAAACACATCCAGTTCTTCAGTAACATTTTTGCCCTCACTATTTATAGATGGGATCATTATTTAAATTCTGAGTGCTAGAAGTATGAAAAACCTCCTGTACTGTACCCTAGGTTATGAGAAAGCCTATGACACAGAGTTCAAATGGCAGATTCTACCTTCTCTTTCATTCTTGAGAGCACTTTGGAGGACAGGTTGGGTAAGGCTCTGAGCAATGAAGATGTCTCTGCTCGCTACAGAGGGGTTGGACTAGATGACTTTTAAAGATCCTTTCAACCCAAACCATTTTATGATTCTATTACTGTGGCTGGTAGGCAGCAGTATTATTTTTTTTGTGGAAAAATTCTTTTGGAACTGCTAATTTAGCCTTGCTGATTATCTGCTCTACCAGGTGGGGGTGGATGCGAGATCAGATCCTGTCTGATAAAGATTGAGGTTTGTACTAGGAATATACTATTTTTATGTGGGCTGGAGTACCATGTTTTCACTCTCTTTAACCTTTGAGTTGATTCAAGACAATTCTGTGAAAATTCAACCATTTTTAATGTCTCAGAAGCTCAGATGTTACAGCATATATTCATATACATATATATTGATATACATTTTCTTAATGGAGAACACTGCAACGAAAGAATATGCAAAACCTTATTTTTACATTCTAACTACTGAAGTTTTTGCATTGTTGCCAGCCCATCCTGTTCTGAACCTCTGCTGCAGCATTTTTATTTTTACAGCCTTATAGAATCATGCTGAAAAATCTAGAAATACTTTTTTTTTTTTAATATTAACATAATTTCAAACGATGCTTTGGAACGGAAAAGGTTGTAAGAAAAATACCCTTAAAATCTCATTTTCTCTGTCACTATATTTATGGCACCACAATTCACTGATGGCACAGCACAGTGTTTATAAACACAGCAGTCAGCTTAATCATTCCCATCAGCAGTGATTTCACTCATCCTCAGCCATCCTTAAATGTACCATCTTTAAGCTGACACAGCACAATCCACCAGTGTTGTGCCTGTTTGTTAAGAAATAAGACCCTTGACTCGAAAATGGGCTGCTCAGCAACTTGTAACCCTAGAATTTAAAATAACTAGGAGAACACAAAATGGTGATTTAGCTCTAGTTTCGTTTTTGTTGTAAGTCAGTCATGTATCACACACCGAGTTCTGCAGAAAAGTGGAGGTTATTTTCCCGGATGTTTTAACTGTATTCTAACTTGGAGACTTGTATTCATCCTTCGTGTATTTCTCCTGCAGATAGGGAGGAAATGCTGTAGTTTTCAATCTGTTGTTTTTTTGGGTTTTTTTTTTTGGTTTTGACTTTTATTTTTATTTTGTCTGCTGTGTCTCTTGAAAGTATTTTGTGCTGACAGGGGCACAGATGGCTTTGGCACAAACTGATGAAAATCAAAATAATGGTGGTAGATTCTTAAGGTTTATATTTCAGTTTAGCAGTCTAAAGAAAAAAACAATCCTGCTCATCTTCCTATTTGTATCTGGAGCTTGCACCTGCAAACAAGGGTTGACCAATAGCTGCTGTGATTTATACTGGTACCCGACTCTTTTTAGTCTCACTGATTTTCAGTGCAAGTGAGGTGACAGAAAGACCTTTGATGGTCAATTAACTGAAATTGCAAACCAAATAGCAAGCAAAATAATTTGCGTGAAGGGTTAAAATACTTGGGGGACACCCATTGAGATGACTCTTTCTTTAAGACTGAACAAGATGCAGGTCGGATGGGGCCTTGAGCAACCTGGTCTAGTGGGAGGTGTCCTTGCCCATGGAAAGAGGGTTGGAACTGGATGATTTTTAAGGTCTCTTCCAACCTAAACCATTCTATGATTCTATGAAAATCAAGGTGTAGCCCCAGATATGCAGTGCTGGCTACTAAAAGCCTAGGGTTTTGCAGTCAGTAGAAGCGCCTGATGTCAGGGGCCAAAAACGCCAACGGGAGGATTGAAATTACAGTGGTAGCTTTTCAGTGTTGAGAGAAACTGTTCCTATATATAGCTTGTAAAGCACTTTATAATCTTCCTAGATTAGGGTCATTACATGGTATAAAATAGTTATTAGCAAATTAATAAAAAGAACACACAGAATCCATGTGAACATAGAAGCCAAATGAAACTCCAGTGTAATCAGCGGAACTTAATTGATTTCATATGAGCTGGTCCTACCTTTGCTCTCATTGAACTTAGTCATTTATGTGAGGGCTTAAAATAATTTAGTGAAATCACTCTGATTAGCACTATAACAAAGTATCTGATAAAACAATGGCTTTGTTTTACTAAATGAAATGATTTTAACATCAGAATCAATTGCATTTTATGAACTTGAACTTTGCTCAGGAAAGGAATGTCATTTTTCTACCAAAAGATCAACATTGTTGTATACAGCTGGAAAAAAACATTGAGAAGGGCATCAAAGAATAATATTGTGCTCTGTCTCTCGTTAATACAGAATGTGGAATTCCAATTTGCATTTGCATCACTTGGCAAACCCGCCGTAAAAACAAACTCAACACCACCGTTTCCCTTTTTAAAAATATTTTGTCTAGTTGTATTACCAGAGATCTTTGTCAGAGATCTTTGCTTGAGGTCAAAGAGGCCATTGTATTGCCTGTATTCATGAAAGTGTAAATAATCTAACAGGACACAGAAGATTGACATGAGTCGAAGCTGTCTCCTTTAGTCTTTTGCCAGGTTGAGGTTTTTTTTTCCAAATTGAATGCAGATGTGTTTAGGGGAAAACCACTGATGACAGGAGCGATCTCAAAATGAAGCAGTAAAAAGAGGTACCTTTCCAGTGACAATAATTTTAATTCAGGTGATATAAATAACTGAAATGCATCTCTCTTCAAATCTTCCCCACCCCC
>VWZK01004505.1:36003-63841 GCA_013396935.1 Baryphthengus martii
TGAAATAAATGCTGCAAAAATAGCTGAAACAAATCAACAATAAAAAAATATACCTTTGCCCAAGTCCAAGATCCAGTCCATTGCAGAAGCGGACAAAAAAATCAAAAACTTTTCAATTACTAATCCTTCCTCGAAAAGAGGAAGAGTTAAGAAAAATTACCCAATTTATACGTAGCTGCTCATTATCACAGGGTGTAGAGGATTCTGTCAAAAGTAAGTGTTCTTATGATAAGCTAAACTATAGTAACAGGAGTCAAACGGAACCTGCAGAGTTTCTTTTTCCTCTGTAATAAAGTCCTTTAGATGGCAGCTTCACAGAATGGGATTGTAGCTGGATAAGCAGCCTGTATTTTCTCACTGACAACTAGTAAATGGGAATGGTGTTTTAAATAGAGAGTCGTTCAACTGAATGGTTTCTAACGTCATTTGACTACTTTGCCTATGGACAAAGCTAAACTATACCCCGTTGTGAACAAATCTTGCTCAGTCCAAAGCACAGCAACTGAAAGAACAGTATAGCAGGCTCTTCAAAAGTTTTGAGAATCAAAATATGGAATCATATTCAGAATCGGAGTAACTTGACCTAAGTACCAAGAGAGTTAACAAGTTCTTCCTAAAATGGGAAGAAGCCTTCTGTAGATGGAGGGCTCTTTCCCCTGGGTTCTAGTGTTATATATCGTAGAGTTGAGATGAAGTTCAGATCAGACAAAGGCATTACATTTGATCTCCTCTTAACAAAACAAATGCTAATGGTGAGTGTCAGTAACAGCTTGATAACAACGAATGTTTTTCTTAAAGGATTGAGTAGAGTCAGGGACTCTGCTCTCACTTCATCTCTGAGGGTGAGCTTGTTCCAGTGTTGGAAGACTACATTTTAAGTCAACTCAGAAACTGAAGGTTATCAGTTTGGTGAGAGCAGCTCCATGGACAAGGACGATGAAGAAGGAAGGATTAGGATCTCATCAGTCTTGTAGTTACTAAACACAAAAGCCAAGTTCTTGTCTTATGACTTTATATTCTGATGGAAGACAATCCTCCAAGAAGCTATCACTCCACACTGATTCCCAGTCTATATTTTCTTTATCATGTGCTTACACAAGTTTTTCCTGATTGTGAAGTTTTTTTGCAAGCTTGTACAAAAGTTTAAACACTGTCCTTTTGCCCTTTTATCTGCCTTTAACCATACATTTTGCTCCCTATCTTCTTGACTTTTTAGTATAAATCTTTCAGGTAGAGCTTCAGAAACAATTCTAAGCCTTGTCTTTCTAGGTTTTTGATTTACCTTTACATTTAGTAAGTAGGAATCATTTTCCTCCCAAATTACTAAATTCAAACTGTGTTCCAGGATTTTAGATTTTTTAAACCTTCTTTTAAAAAAAAATAACAAGAAAAAAATCATATATAACAGTGATCTGTGCCTGTGCATCTCACCTATGAGATATATAAGTGTATAAAAGCTTGATCAAAGGATTGTTCCAATATCAGGAGGTAACTGTTTCTACAATAATTCTTGACAGTTGTGGAAGAAATGACATTAGTTGCTGCCACTTTCAGTTCTGTCCAGCATTGTAAATGCTTTTCTTCATCTTTGGAGCATTTCTAATCTTATTTCTTTACTGCCACAGTCTAGACTTTTCCAAAATAAAACCCCCGTCAAAAAGCAAGACATAGTTTAGGGCCATACTTGCTTCCATACCATATGCAGTCTTCTTTTGTTTCTTGAAAATATTTTCGAGATGGTTCCTGCTTCACTTTGCTTTTGTCTCACAGACTCTTTGAAGCTGCCACTTTTGACTTGATGTTGGATATTCCTGTGGGATTTTACTTTACAAGGTCATTCTACAGTAGTGTGTCTTGCTTTTCTTCCAAGAAAGTGATCTGGTTTTGTTATGCAATCATAGAATACTGAGGTTGCAAGGAGTCTCAATGCAGGGTCAGCTCTGAGCTCAGACCAGGTTGCTTAGGGATTTGCCCAGTTTGGTGTTAAAAGTCCCTAAGAAAGGAGATCATTCAAACTCCCTGAGCAACCTATTCTGTTGCTGGACTGTCCATATGAGGGAAAATATTGAGAATATATTCCAACTAACCTCCTTGTTTACTTTTACATCAATTTTCTCTTGTTCTTCTACTGTGCACCGCTGTGAAGATATTGGTTTCACCTGCTCCGTCAGTTATTTCTTTGTAGCTTTTGCCAGGCTGCTGTGAGGTCTTCCACAAAGCCATCTTTCCTCCAGGCCCAACAAGGCCTACTCTTAGCCTTTTCTCAGGGCAAATGCTCCAGCCCCTGCCCATCTTGGTGGCTCTCTGCTGAAGTCACTCCATTTTATTTGTGTCTTTCTAGTATTGGGTGGAATGTGTCTGGGGAAACTTGATGCACTACAGTATTCTAGGTGCTGTCTAAAAACTGCCAGATAAAAGTAAATAATTGCTTCCATCAATCCATCCCAGGAAGCTGTCAGCCTTTGATGTGAGGACACTCTACTGGCTCATATTCCTTTCGCCTACCAAAGCCCCAGGTCGTTTTCCACAGAGCTGCTCCCTGACAGTATCCCAGTAGATGCAGCTTGTATTAAGCATTTCTTCTGAGCTGAAGAATTCAACATTTGTCCTTGCTGGCTTCCTGTTGGCCCATTCCTCTGGCCTATCATTTTTTCCAACCTTTTTCACCTTCTTCACTTCCAATCAGTCAAACACAGGAAGGTTTCTCCTCCTTCTGTGCCACTGGGGTTCAGCTTTTCATCTCTGCTGAGTCTCTGTCACCTTCCCAGATGCTGTGTAGTCTGTCCTTTGTCCCACATCTCTTTCATGTAGTAAACTCACTCCTCACCCAGAGTATGGCCAAATCAGGAGGCAGCTGAAGATAAATATTTTAGATTTATGCACCTTTTGGCCATAAATAGTTGACAGAAATATTTAGAAACTGTTAGATTTGGTAGAAGAAAAAGTCTGGAGTAACCACCCTTTCCCATCAACATCAGTCATTCCGGCATTCCTAGAAGACTTCCTAGAAGTCCTCAAAGATGTTAGAAGAAAACGTCCGAAGGTCTTGAATTATGGACTCCATAAATCTTCAAAGTTACATGTTTAACTTAACAGTCACAAACCTGTTGTAAATGTTTGAAACGTTTCATCCTCTCTTTGAGTTTTCATAGGAAACCAGCACCTTTCCAAAGGTTCTTTCTTTCTTGGAGTTCTGTTTTCCTAAAATATCTGTAGTACAGTCCGATAATTGCCTTATGCCATTTCACTTTTCTGGAATAATAAATGCTCCTCATACCTCTAGCCCAACAGTGTATATATTGCCTATATATATATGAATACTTTCTGCATACGTTTTTTTATTTTGAAGTTGATTTATTTATCTTTCTGAAGAGATAAAATCCAACTCTTCTGCATTTCTGAGGAACTCTTACTGCATTAAAATGTTTAGCTTATTAGCTACTAAGTATTTAATAACTCACCACTTCATTTTTCATGGGTTGAGAAACTGTTCCTTCCTCCATTTCCTTAGATGGTGGTCTGGGGGAAGCTTGTGTCACAATGTCAGACAATACAAAGCTGAGCAAGTTAGCAACATAAAAATAAAAATGTTTTGAAGGTGAGGGAGACCTAAGCAGACCTTTATCACAAGACGAAAATCGTTCAAAATGGCAATACTCACACAATACTGTATTCTACACCAGGCCTCAAAAGATTACCTGTTTAGTGCAAATAGAGGAGATAAAAAAATAAAGATAGAAAGGTATTTAGAGACAGATTTAGTCTTTTGGCTGAAGTTGTAGGCTGTAAACTGCTTGCCTACAGTCACAAAGAAGGTCAGCAACTGATCCAGAAATTGACGTTACATTTTCTGCTTTAGAGAACTCATCACCAAACCGTTTTGACTTCAAAGTATATATTTAAACATTTTTTCAAGTTTAAATTTAATTTCCTTAAGCAAAGTTCATTTGAACATATTCAGGGCAAACATCATTTAGAAGGTTCTTTTGCTCACAGAAGTTGCTTATGAAGGCAGATGAATCCTCTAAAGATCAGGAAAAATACTGCAGAATATACACATCCATTCTTCAAATCTGGTGCCACATTTTCAAAACTGCTATGTATCTTTCCATTTAAAAAAATGAATATTAGAAGTGTGGCAAATGACACGATGCTAGAATCAGAACCTGATTTGCAGTTAACAGATGTTGAACATCCTCCCAAATATTATTCTTTTTCACTCCAGTACTCTTAAAAGTTCTAAAAACCCAGCAATTTTCAACCCAGCAGAAATGAAACGTGAACTTCTGCACTTGGAATAAGAAACGTTGCCTTTTTTAGTATTGGTATATGCTGGATTTTTCCACTGTTTTTTTTCAATTATGAAGATGCTTAAAGCACCATATAAAGGGACTACATTATCAAGGAGCTATGAGAGAATATGAAAAAAATACTTAGGTTTGATCATGATGAGCCCACAAGACAAGCACTGCAGACACTACACTGAGAGTTACAGAGATATTATTTTTATAGTTTATCTATACAAAAAAAAAAAAAAAAGGTACACGCTAATGCATTCATCTGTTTTCATTATGCTGTTTACGATAAGATTCCTAAGCAATGCCCAGAATAGTGAAACGTGACACAATAACCAAAAGAAAGTCTGGAAAACGTATGCTTAAGATGACAAGTACACTTAGCCTAGTAAATTCTTAACCCTTCTGTTTCTCTTCTCCCTGGCCAGTAGTTTCTGCTGATGTATTAGGAAGAATAATGCTGATTTTATCAGTGCCTCAAAGTGTACTAATGACCTCATTTCTAAGAAATGCTATGTTATGCCTGGCCCAGCTCTTTAGCATCCACTCTACTCAGCAGTAATCTCTTGGCAAAGCAGAGTTCTTGCTATGTGTAATTAGCATTTCCTCCCATTAGAAATAATTGTTCCTCATTTTCTACTAATTCTTTTCTAGACTGTTGATATATTTCCAGAAACAATAGACAAACCTGAGCAAATAGTTTCAAGAGCCTTCCATATTATTGTTGCCACCTAATCCTGTGCCGTTGGCTCCACAATATATTAAGAATATTAATGCTTGTGCTTTGCAGAAGTTACATTTTAAACTTGTTTGGAAGTTCAGGAATAAATGTTTTTAATACTAAGAATATGATTGTCCATACTGTACTTATTCTATCTTCTTTGTTTAAACCTTTAATTTGTGGATGGAATTTGGATCTAGTACATGTTGATATATTGTGTAGGTTTCAGTCCAAGAGGAAGACACGAAAAGCAGTGTCTATATATAAGCTGAGTGTTTAAGCCTCCTGTGTAGTCAACAAAGACATGGTCAATACAGCCAATGATGTTGAAAGAGTTATTCAAGCAACCTGCAGGGGGAGTGGCTGATGATACTTGAGTTGTCATCAATAGGTCACCACCTCCAAGAAGGGAGAGATCTTAAATCCTCTGTCATATCTATGAAGCAGACGTCTCAAATGTCAGCTTCTTAAATGAAGCATCTTAAAGGAAACTAGAAGTCTGTGTCTAGGCAACAGAAAATCTGCCTTGGTAAGGTGAAATAGTTTCTAGGCTCCACTGTTCCTCAGTGGCCGTTATTTGTTCAGGAGCTTAGAGAGCTCTTTGGACTCTTATGGTTACTTGATATAATCTTAAACTGAAAACTACCACTATGGGCCTGATTGGCTTGTGATTTGTCTGTAATACTGTTGACATTTCTGTCACCACACTGCCAGAAGGGGTCAGATATTGTCTTCTTCTTCTTGAATGAAGAATTTGTTTTCTATTCTCATTTCACTCTAAGTTAAAAAGGCCATCCTTCCTTTTTTTTTTTTTTTTATATCCTTGATGTATAGTAGGAAACTTACTTTCTTTCCCAGAATGATCCAGTGATAGAAATAGATCTGTAGGCTAGGACCTGACAGAGCTCAGGTCAAGGTACTGCTCCTTACATGATTCTTGAGTCATTACAGGCATGCTATTGAGCTTCTCAATGTCTCATTATCTCTGCATGATGGCTATCAGTCTGATGAAATACCAAAAATACGAGGAAGAAATTTGAATGTGTGAGACTTTTTGATCTTTACTATGCCTGGAGACACAGACCAGGAAAAAAATATGCACTTTGGGTTTTAATTGTATGAATGAATTGCCTGAAATTAAAGTTATAACATTAAATTTATCTGGAATCACAAGAAGGTAGTTAGAAGTAAAATGAATTATACTAAATGTTTCAAGGTTAGCTGGCTAATGTTAGTAACCAATATAAAATTAATTTGGTGTAAGTACACTATTCTTAAATAATGACAATTCAGCTTCTATACAGTCATAATTCATTTACTAAAATAAATGTCAGTCAAAATGATGAAGTTCATTTTACTTTGTAGAGTAATGGATGGCTAGAAGATCAGAATTTATATCCTTAATCCAAGGAAATTATGAGTCATCACTTTTGTTGTGTAATGAAGATAAAGACGGTGTATTTCATAAACTCGTATCCTGTTCTCTTTGGCCCTTGTCTCTGTATAGCCTGTCTCCCAGACAAACGTAGATCTTACGATAATATATTGTATGAACATTTCTGCTGTTGTTTTTACTATGTGTGAACATTGCTCCTGTGAAAAAAAGTAGATATTTTCTAGTCAAACCTTAAAATCTATTCCATTTTCTAGAATTGAGAGAGTCTATTAGAAGATAAATTGAGTTATTTTTCTCTCTGAAGAGTCAGGAAATAGTTCTTTTTGTGTACATTGCAGATGACTCCATCCACTTCTCATTATTTCCTCAGGAGCTTGCAGATACTGTTGATACTTTTCTTCATTCTTCCTCATTGTTATCCAGTCCTCGATGTGGACCTTCATGAGGACTGTAGTGTGGCTGCATTGGTCTTGTGGGCTAATTTTCACTGCATTGACTCATTTCTTTCAGAAGAAAACAATGCCCACATGCATGGGGTTGTCTAAGGTATCTTAGTTGTCAAGCTTCAGAGTTACTATTGCTCTTTCACCACCTGCCACTGCTTCTGATTTGGGAACTTATCAGTATAGCAGGCTTGGGTCAAGGCACTCTCATGCCCTAAGGCCTTTTACGTTCAGAATACACTTTTTAATGTTGTGCTTGTTACTATTGCTCATATCCTTGCTTTTTTTTCTACATTTACATGGGTAGTTCCACCGGTTGTCAGTTCAACATGGAAACAAATAATAAGGAAATAACCACAAGCAATGGAGGGGTCAGGGATGTACTGAAGAGAGTCCAACAGAGGCTATGATTGATGACTGGAACATCACTCTTATGAGGAAAGGCTGAGACACCTGGAGCTGTTTAGTCTGGAGGAGAGAAGACTAAGAGGGGATCTTATTCATGTTTACCAAACTCTGCAGGATGGGGGGTCAAGGAGAAGGGGCCAGTCTCTTTTCAGTGGTGGCCTGTGACAGGACAAGGGGCAATAGACACAAACTGGAACCCAGGAAGTTCCACCTCAGCAGGAGGAAGAACTTCTTTCCTGTGAGGGTGACAGAGCCTGGAATAGGCTGCCCAGAGAGCCTGTGGAATTTCCTTCTCCAGAGACTTTCAGATCCCACCTGGATCTGTTCCTGCGTGGCCTGGTGATCCTGCTCTGGCAGGGGGGTTTGACTCAATGATCTCCACAGGTCTCTTCCAAGCCCTACCATTCTAGGAATTTATGATTCTAAATGGAATCTTATAAGCTGCCCTGTTCTTAGGGGAGTACAGCTGTGAGTGTTATGGCTATTTTGCGGAATTTGCTTGTACATCCAGCTGTTATGTGCTGAATCCTATGTCTTAAGAGCCTCCAGGTTCTCCAGGGGTGAGGACGAGGAAATAATTATGGCAATCAAAAATGTGAGTAACTAGTAAAATATCCCTTCTGATGTTAAGCCACTGTCTTCCCTTTGATAACTTATTGCAGTTCAGATGAAATCAAAGGACCTACGGCAATTCAAAGGAAATGAGAATTCTTCCTGTTGTATTCAAACAATGGGAGGACAGTTCTTGACAATTAACAGAAACAATTCCACACTTCATTTCAGGAGAAAGAAATCTGGATGAAAGGAATCATCCAACATCTAGCCTTGCAAAGACAAATGATATGTTAAAAGTTTCATGTAGAATCATGTAAAGGAATACCTGCAGCTGCATTGTGAGCAGCAGTTTTGGACTGGCTGAGTCTACAGATAGTAATATAGCTCATGATGATACTTCATACTTACTTAACACCTTTCATCACAAATCCATTATCAACCACTAGTTATTCGAGCCTTACAACATGCCTGTAGAAGACTATTATACCAGGGTAGAGATTGCATAGAGAGATTAAATGGCTCGGGTAAGGCCACACAGCAAGAGAGTAGCTGAGCCAAAAGGAGAGTGTGAGTGTTGGCTCCCAGCCCTCTGCTCCACTGGACTTCCCTTCCTTAATACTTAATTCGCATATTGCTTCTCTAATAAAGCTACTGAAACTTTAGAGCACTCAACAAGTTCTGCTGTAATATCAAACCGATTGTGTTGTTCTCTCCTTCTCAATGTCACAAAACACTGTAGTTCCATTTGTAAGGGTCTCGTTTTATGGATTGCCCCAGGCTGCCAAGCCCCCGTGGGGGATCAGCCCGACATTGTGTTGCTCCCATCCCCTGTCCCCAGTACACAATTGCTGGCTGATGCTGCATCTCTCCACGAGCTTTCGTCATGGCCTCAGTGTTCTGCCCTTAGCTCTGCTCCGTGAGTGGCTGGACTATTCTGTTCTGAAATAATTCCAGCTATATGCTAGCTAATGTGAAACAGATGTCTCCCAGGCACTGGCGAGAGCTTTCAGTCCCGCTGCTTCCGTAGTTTCTCACGGGCAGACCCTCAGGTAATGGATACTGGTTAAACCACAACCTGCCTCCAGCTTTGTCCTGGGTGTCTGCGCCTCAGAGGGTGAGCAGGATGAAGGGGCCGCGGAGCGGGGAGGAGGGAGGAGCAGTGCCCTGGGCATCCGCTGCACTCGGCGATGGATGGAGCAGAGGCTGCTTGCCTACGGTGCCGCTTGCCGGCCCTCCCGCTGCCAGGCGCAGCTCTGGGGGACACCCAGGGACATCCCTAGCCTCTCTGGGCCAGGCTGGGGGACAGCATTGCAGAGGTTCCGTTTGCTGTGACCGGGGTGACAGTGGTTTGCAAACTCCGCCCTTCACGCTGCTCGAAGAACAACATAAAATCCCATCTGCCAAGCCAGCGTGATGCTCGTGAAATGAAGAAAAAAAATCCACAAAAAACAGCCGTGGAGAAAAAAAGGTAGGATGTACCAAAAAAAAAACCTGAAAGGGAGTCTCGCATTTTGCCTCTTTGGAGTATCAAAATTGGAGGTGTGACTGAGTAGCCAAACCACCTACACTCCAGGGATGCCACCCAATCGGTGCCCGTGTGTTCTGCAGAGCTCCTCCCCTCTCGTTTTGGCGTAGCAGAGACCTTTAGAGAAACTGCTTGTTCTGGCTCCTACAGACTGTAACATATAAAAGCTGTTAGCAGCTCCTGGGGCCAGAAGCTTCAAAACCAGCAGAGTTTTGTTCTTTGCGGGTTTGTAATAAGAGACACTCCTTCACAAAAGGTCATATCATCATACAGGACAGTGCTGTGTAGACTGAGAGAACAATAGACTGTATTGTTTATTGGGTTTTTGGGTTATTTTTCAAATTTTTTTTTCTTGGTATTATCCAGAGGTAAGCCATTCAGCTTGATAAGTTTGCTTTGCATGAAGTTTTATCAATGCTCATCACATTTTGCTGAAGTGTTGAATGCTATTTCTAAGATGCTTTCATGCTTTTTATGTTGTCTTTTGTCTGATATCTGTGTTGAAAATCTCCATGCATATGAGATAGATAGGCATAGCCTAAGATGTATTTTTCATTTGCAGTGGAAAACATGCTGTGAGGTTTCTTGCAGGCTTCCTCATATAGCATTTATAGTGTGGTTTATGGACTGACCTGCTATGATAGCACTGTCACTGTTTCAGGAATTCTACTCACTGTGATTGTTTAACTCATGGTGTAATGAGTATAGGGTGTAGTGGTACAAAGAACTCATTTGTTATGTTTGTAGTAGGAATATATTATCACTAAATATGGTTCTTGAAAATTGCTCAGGAACACATGTTTCTGACTGGATTGTTTTTATGACTGAGCTCACAGGTAGAATCATTTTTCTAATCAGAGCCAGCCAATTCTCTTTGTCTTGCTTCCCAGGTGTACAGAATCACATCTTTGACGTTTTCTCTTCTACAGATCTGTTTTCTGCTGCCGTGACTTAAAGCAGAGCACTTCTCTGGCCTATCTTTCTCATTTGGCCCAAAATGACAGTAATCACTGCAATCAGTTGTGCTTTCTTATTTTCCATTCTCTCTGAAACAAGTGCATTAGTGTTACCCAATTCAACTGACCTACTCCTGTCAGACACGAATTTCACTGACATTGAGACAGCTTTGGCAGCTCATCTGGACTCTGCAAAAGTTCCCAAAGCCAGACGGAAACGCTACATTTCGCAGAATGACATGATTGCCATTCTTGATTATCATAATCAAGTCAGAGGCAAAGTCTTCCCACCTGCTTCCAACATGGAATATATGGTAAGCGAGCTTTGTTTATTTCAGACTAAAACAAACTGTAAGTCAATGATTTAATTTTCTTAAACAAACTGTGAGGGCTTAGTTCAGTAGATAAATGATTTTTAATTATTATTGCTTACTAAAATGTTCTTTCCTTCCACTTTTTTTAAGGTGCAGTAACTTAAGCAAGCAAAAGCTGAGTGCTGCACTCGGAACCTTTTCCTTGCTCTATTGAATTTTCATTTCTGCGCGTAGTCCCAGGGAAGCTTCTGGGACCCAAGTCAATGAAGTTGTGAGTTAACTGCTTGTTGGCCTGAGAAATAGTATGTGATGGCAACACAGGGATTACAGGTGTTTAAAGTGCTAGTCTTTGCTTTTTGAAGTACACTCAAAGTCATTGCCCTGGTGTATATACAAAAACAGAGCCCATGACCATTTGTAGTTTCACACACAATGCTTTTGGAGACACTTTGGTAAACCTGTGTTTGCAAAGTAACTCATCTGATGCATTATTTGTCTTGCACTCGTGCGTTTTAGTTTGCATGCGCCTAATACTTTTATTTTCCCATCAAATACAAGGATGCTTTTGAACATTTCTCAGTATGTAGGATTTCAGTGTGCTCAACATGCATTGTTAGCGTCAGGCATCTTTCCTCCTTATTGCAAATGTTCATTATGTGAATTGTCTGTTCCTGCAGGTGTGATAGAAGTTATTCATTCACTGTGATTTCATACTTGGCACCACTACCTAAAGCAGCATGTTTTCTAATTTGTGTTCCAACTTTGCGTGCATACCGTGGAGCCCTGATGTTAAACATAGGTTGGCCAAGCAAAATTATTTTTACCTTCTAAGCAAGGTATTCACACTGTCTTGAAAGCACAGATGAGCTGTGGCAGCATCGTAATAGCTGCTTAAACTGAGCGAGTTTCTCCAGTGCCAACAGATGGTTAACAGGTTTGAGAAACAGGACACCAACAGCTTGACATGAAAAGGGGATAATTGTAATAACAACTCCCCCTTTTTAGCAGCTAATGACTAACAATTTGGACATCGTTTTCTCACAGATGTTACCTAAATCTGGATTTGATCATATAATCTGCTTAGCACATCCCACCAGTACCTCAGAATGCTGAGTGTGCTCAAAACCTTACAGTATGTTGCTGTACCATAGGCTGAGTTTGAAGTTTGTTTAAGTGGAAAGGTCAGAGATGAAAAATAGAGAGGTTAGAAGTCAAGGTCAGTTGCCATTTCATCCCCATGTTCTCTGCTGACATTTCCTTTGATTCTGCATAAATAAACTTTGCTGTAATATCTGTTGAATGGCAGCCTACCATGCCTTTCCTTGGTTTGTGTGTTTTAGAAATGTACTCCTGCAGTTTGCTAGTGAAGCCAGCACATTGTCATATTCCCCAAAGTTTTTAAGTGCAGTGTTCTTATCCTGTTCAGTAAAAAAATAATACCGTGCAAGGGTGGATACAAAATCAAGACTGAAGCCATGCTCTTTACAGCTTACAAGCTCTTCTTACACCTTGCCTTTCTTACTATTGCTTTTAGCAGTACTGACCTGCCATGGGATGTATCTGTGTCCCCATCAGCTTCAGTGCCAGCAGTAGTCTGAAGGGCAAGGTCCAAGGCTTTCTTTCATGTTCGGTTTCCCAGTCTGAAAGTACTTTGTGACTTCATGCTGCGGAATTCAGAGCAGCAACCTCAAGTTATGTAGGTAATGAGCCAGAGTGCAACTTGAACTTGGATCCCCAAGTGGCAGCCAAGCTCTTTGCCACCAGTTCTCTTCCAGAATTTTGTCGGTCTGTTTGTGTCCCGTGTAACTTTGCAGAGGAAAAAAAAAACAAAAACAAACCAGCCCAGTGAGTAACATCACACATAGTTTGCTCTGCTGCTGGCTTGTAGCCAGGGCATCATCTATTTATCAACCACAACAACTTGGTCATTGTCAACTTTTTATCTCTGTTGCTACAGAAAGGCTTTGGTAGCCAGGCCTTGAGGATGACCTGGTGGGGTAAACCATTCCAAGACTGGGGGGGACCCCTGTATCAGCAATGCCCATTTGAACTTACTTAGTCCATTCTTGGATCTGTCTGCAATTTCAGTGTTCGGCACAGCATCTGTTATGTCTTACGGGGGCAGAAGATTGCCCCTGTTGTATCTAAAAGATGTTGTGGCACTTAAAACTCGTTTTTGTACGTAAGATGGCAAATGCATTGTCAGCAGAGAACGTACCCTGTGCCGCAGGAATGATATCGAGTGTGTGTTCCTGTCCTGAACACCATGGAAAAGTGCAGTGGGAGTGATGACAGTGGCCTTTCCCACCTTCCCTGACAATGACTAAAAAGAACGTCACATGTCAGATGCAGCAGGTTGTGGAAATCTCTTGTAAGTTTGTTGAAGTCAAGAAGGACTAGGTCGTTTGGAAGCCCAAGAAAAAGATGTTTTCTCATCTTTTCTCTATCAACAGTCATATTAAATTGTGTTTTGTGCCTTTTGTAGGTTTTTTGTTTATTTGTTTGGTTTTGTTGTTGGGGTTTTTTTTCAGAATTCTGTTAGGAACTCTGTCCTCATAAATCACTGTATCACTTTCTCACTTCAGTACAGATTCATTTGCTTTTTTCTTCTTCGCGGCTAAGAACTCAGGGTTTAGCTGTGAAGGTTGGTTCTTATGATTGCAGTTCTTCACACCTGAACTTTTTGGGGGCTTTTCTGCATCAAGCAGAAAAATACTCTGTTCATTCCCATCATGCAGTCTGCTTCTTGCTTATACGGCGCATTTATAGATACATCCAACTTCTAGAGCGTTATTCTATCTGTCCGTACTCTCTGGAAAGTTTGTGCACTGTAGGACTTTGGACGAGAGGTCTCAAAGGATGGCATTGAACACACCTAAGTTAGGCATCAGAGGTTCAGATGAACACCACAGTAACAGAGTTGGGAGAGTTTTAATTCTCTTTGGGTGAGGTGGGTCGGAGTGCTGCTCCAGCCTGTTGCTGCACAAAAAAAAAAAAAAAAAAAAGAACAGGAAAGGAAACAAGAATGTTGAGGCCTATAATTTAGAAGTAGTGACCTCTTCTTTTAATTTGGGTCACCTTATGACACCCTTCAGTCTTCCTTATCCTAAGACTGTCATACTCCAGTCTTTACTTGTGCTCTAAAAGCTGATGCTGTACCTGCAGAAAGAAAGATGACACCTTATTTTTGACCTGTCAGAGAGTGCATTTCTGTTTTTTTTCTGGAGAAAGTAGAAAAATCCGGTAATACTGATAATTCAGGAAAACTGAAGTCTAGAATTGTCTGCAGCTCTCTAGCGTGAAAGGTGTGTAAACTTGCAAATGCAGTGGCAGTCTGAACAAGCAAATCCCTTTCTCTGAATGCTAATTCTGTACTACAGAGGCCTCTCCTGCCTGTCTGGAACATCTTAGCTGCTTGGTAGGACAGTAAAGACTTGCAGTATGTTCCCAGTTGAAATGTGAGTCTCATAAAACATGTAATTTAGTATGCATCGGTACTATCTTTAGATTCTCAAAACATTAATGAAATATCTGTGCTCCTATGAGAATCGAATGTTATTTTTACTTCCTTGCAATCATCTTCAATTGAAGCCAGTTTCTTAAAAGTCCATATGGCCTTTGTTGTAAGGGGCAGGACTGCACGCTCCAAAATATGAAGCTGAATGTTTGTGCAATGCTCTCTGAAGATTTTGAAAGCAGAAAAATGCTCTACATGAACTTGAGCCTGTTTACCTGTAGAAGATGTTCTGATACAGCTTCAGTTCCTTGTGGTTGCATAAATGCACTTTTATATTTGGGAAAATCTGCCCTTTGTTGAACATGTCACTTTGTAGGACTCAAAATAGCAAAAGATTTTGAGACTAGCCTGAAATGTGTTAGTTTAGATGCTCAGGAGTTACTTCATTGCAACATAAAGATCATTTCTCGTGGGCTGGTGGCAGAGGAGCTGGAAGGGAATGGAGACTCTGAGTCTGTTCATTTCTAGTAAATCCACATGAAAGACCATGATAAAATGGGCAAAAGAAATGAACTGTTGGTCTAAAAGAAAAGGAATTGTGTTCCAAAAGAAGCTCCTGGGATCCTGTGGGGGAGTCCACGTGAGTCATGAGGGAAATCTGTGCACTCTATATGGCCTAGGAGTGACCCTCTTTGCTGAGATGATGAATTGGGAGACTTTGCTTCCTATCCATGAAGATCTGCATTCCAATTACTAAGTCAGGTCAGAGAAGCAAGAAAATAGCCTACTTAGTGGTCACAAATGTAAATAGTTTTAATATTAAAATAATACAATTTAATAATAAATATTATTTCTCATCTAAATTGGAAAGTCTTGATAAAATTGTCTTGCTGTCAGAGTGATCTTAAAATTGCTGTGTGAATTTGCAATAGGTGATGAGTAAGATAAAATGGAAAGAAAAAAGCAACCATTCTTCAGGTTTTCCAAAGTCCTATTTAATACTTAAAGCCTTTTATATGGACATGGAAAAGTGAGTTAATTTGATTTTTCTCTCCAATTCAAAAGTGTTTCTGATAAATAAACTCCTCAACTTATCTGTTTTTTTCGCTGTTGTCAATATGGTTTCTTACAGACCATTCTAAAACTTAGAGGACATTTTGTTCTTGAGTTGTTTGCCCTGGCTCATCTACATGGTCCCACTGAAATCATCCATGTCTGTGAGTAAGGATTGCAGAGCTAGTTCCTTCAAGATTTATGTCTAATGAGTTGGATAGGATCTCTTAATTCATATAGTTTACCCCTGCCCTGTTGCAGGACTTTCTTCTGCATTAAATACATATGGTTTTCATTTTGTCTGCTCCTGGACACATATAGTGATGCTGTCTCAGTCACATCTCTTGGCAAATATTTTACATTAGGAATAGAAATGATTTCCAAATGTCTAACCTAAATATTTCACTCTAAAACTCAGATAATTAATCTTTTTATGCACTTTTAAACTGCCCTGTAGATTGTTTTTCTCTTTTTTCATTTCAAACGTATTTACTGACAGTTACATATTTACTGACACTTTTCTTAGCATTAATTAAGATGAATGCTTATAAATTCAATTTCCATGTACATGTCTGACAGTTCTTCTGCATACTGGAGCAAATTACAGCTGCACTCTATTTACAGCTCTTTTGTTAAATGAGTGAACAACACCCTTAAAAAAACCAAACCAGATTAGACCCATCTTTTTTAACTCTGTCTGCTTAAAGACCCAAATGCCATAATGTAATGGAGAATTTCCTCTGGAAGTTACTGGCAGCCTGGTTTTTCCAGTGAATATCCCTGTTCCCTTCAATCCTATATACACGGTGAAGATTGGAAAAAACTAATCAGATGATGAGTCACAGTATAAAGACCTTAATCTGCTTTTCATCATGTCAAAGCATAAAGAAAACCCAAGTAGGAGCTCTGAACGTCCCCAGTATAGTCCACCTATCCCACTTTGCCGTAACTTTTACCTTGCTCTGTGCTGAGAATTCACCAGTGAGGTAATAACAAAGGAGGAAGGGTGTTAATCATGAAATGTGTTCACTGGTTCCAGTTTATGCCTCCTACGGCTTGTGTTTCTGTTTAGGCAGCTGAGTATGTCCCTTCTGCTTGGTACCATAACTTAGTACCAGGAGTGTCTGAAGGTCATGGGCTAATGAATTCTGGAATATCCATTCTCTTAGAAAATTAGAAGAAAACAGAAAGAACTGAGGTGGTTTTACATGGTTACAATTAGGGGTGTCTGCATGACAGCTTCAAAAGGAAGCAGTCATTTTGCAGCATCCTCAGCCTTTTTCTGCAGTGGAGGCAAACCAGAAAATCATAGAACACTTTGGGTCGGAGGGACCTTTCAAGCTCATCTCATCCAACCCTTCAGCAGTGAGCAGGGACATCTGCAACTACATTAGTTTGCTCAGAGCCCCATCCAACCTGATCTTGAATGTTTCCAGGGATGGGGTTTCTACCAGCCCTCTGGGCAGCCTGGGTCAGTGTTTCCACACCCTCACTGTAAGCTGAAAGAAAGCAAGAGTTGATGGACCTTGCTTCCTGCTCATTTTGGCATGCTAGAGTTACCTGGCTGTCGTTTATCACACAGAAGAATCTAACCACTTATTCATTTCCTACTGCACCACTGTCCTACTTGTTGGTTATCAGTGAGATATGGGATGCTGCTCAGTACAGTTTTCTAGCACAGCTTCATCTACAAAAGGCTAGGAACCCAGTAACTAAACTGCTGTTCATGCAGGGTCAAATCCAAATGGCTATTAGCTACGTGAAGTACCAAAGGCATCAGTTTTTTTTCAAAGTGAACGACAGAAGGAAGACCTGTTCAAGAGTTGAACAGAAAGGACCTTTCCTGGTAAGCACTCCTTGAAAAATCTGAAGAACTTCCTTCCAAAGTGCTATTGCGGATAAATATTGTGATAAAGCATGACTGTTAAACTTGCTTTGGTATTAGAGCTCGTTACAATGTCTTATGCATAAGAATTTTTAAACATCCATCTTGGTGGTGTTTTAGAAGAGAATATTTACGTTATTTAGATTTAGTATTAGCAGAAAGCCTTCTAGGAGTTTAAGCAAACAAAAAACAATCTAGTAAAGTCTCAGATAGAAAAGCAGCCTGCCCAGAGCCCTCAGAATTAGACATTCCTTTATTATTAAATGTAGCACCTCTTGAACTTCTTGGCTAAAAACAGAGACAGGGCATTTTTCACAAGAATCGTGATCCAAAGTACACAGTTCTTCATTTCATACATGAATGGACATGATAGTAACCTTAAACTTCTCAACGTTTTTATCGGTTTTCTGTACCTGAAAAGAATAATCTATCCAGGTTTGTGGAAATTTGTGTCCTAAAATCGGCAAAAGACAGAAACCCCAGGTTAACTACTTGTTCTCTTTTTTTGTACACAGAACACTGTCTTCAGGGCAGGTATCTCCATTTTTTGAATCTATCTTCAGGTGCCTGGGATGGGATTTGAGGTCTATATTAACTCAGCTGGCTTTGCATCTCTATCTGTGCAGTGATATCTGTTAATATATCTCAAACCATTCTATGATTCTAGGAATATAATATAACCCAACCCGTTCTATGAGTATGTATCAGGAGAGAATTTTAAGTTTAGCTTTCTTCTTCTGAGAATAAAGAACTATTGTTCTTATTCTTTATCCTGCAGAAAGAAGGAGCCGCTGTGTGTGTTCTTTTGTGCCATAACTTTCAGTTAGAGCTGCTTAGAAAATAATAAGTATTTTCTGCGAAAACTTTTAAAGAAATTAAGAACATTTTTTTGCTTTAATGAATGATTTCAGTGGTTAGTAACAAAGTAAAAAATGTGGATTATTTTGTTATAGAGAAGAAGCAAAACACCACAAAAGAAATATATTTCTCATTTACAATTTGTGGTTTGAGAAAAGGCATTTTGCTCTGATCATATTTGAAATTATAGAGGTCAGGCACCTTTCTCTTCAGACTTATGACCTATTGTCAGGGTGACGTGGAGCTAGACAAAGTTTGGTCCTTTTTGTTACCACTTCTGAGATAAGCTTTTGCCAACTAAAATAGGCCTTGCAGTAGGTTAGGAAAGCACTGAGTATTTTAAGACATGTAGCCCTGATATTTAACTTTTCCAAAAGCTAAACAAATAATAGCATCTCAGGAAAGCTTATTGCTATTAAATCTGACAGCCTACCAATTTTCTTTGTTTCTTATTGTTTAAAAAGCCTGGTGCCAAACATGAAAAGAAATGAGGACAAACCTTTAGAAGAAACAAGTTGACTATAAGCAATGGTCAAGCTTTAAATGCTAGCACTTTGAATCTGGACCAAATAGACACCCAGGAATATAAACTTCTGTATAAAATATAATTTGAATTTTCATAGAAAAAGAATTTCTGGCAGTGAGTGTCTTGGACATCTGTCTGCTGATGCCTTAATTGCTATAAGGCAGACCTGTAAATACTGAATCCTTTAGATGTGTGAATCAGATGTCTGAAGGTTTGGTTATAGGAGAGTGAATTGACTATAAAACATTACAGGATTTTACTTTGAGTTGCAGTGGAGTATTGGACAAGCAGCCTGATGTATTAACCCTCTGTTTATTTGCAAAAGAATGAAGGACAGAACTGTGATTTCCAGTGAGATTTTTTTTTTTCCCTCTTAGAGGGTAGACTTTGGCAATTTTCTGTGTAAACTTTCTAATTATTACCTAATGCATTTGGAGAAGGGCTTGCACATGTGGTAGGCACCAATTACAGTATGCACAGTAAAATATCTAACAGGTGGCAGTTGAGAGCAAAAAGTATTCCTATTCAGGGAGAGAGCTTAGAGTCCAAATGATCTCAGAGCCCAAATAAATATATAAAGTTTGCCAAATCTGTCTATAAATTCCAATGAGCTCATATGTTTTCATTGCACAGTATGTATTGGAAAAAAGCAAAGGCAAAGAGATGAGGCTCTTTCAGTCACTCTGCTGAAAAGGCAGAAGGGCTGGTGGGTTATTTTATGATCAGTGCCAGTTTTCAGGTAGTGGACGTAGTGGTGGGTCCTACAGTCTCTGAATCTGAAAACAGATTCGACTATAGAGGATTAGAACGGGAGAAGATGTGCAAAGGGACCCCTGCATGTCCTGTGTGCTGCTCTGGGATTTCTGAGGGGCAGCCACTGCACACACAAGCAGCTGAGTGACCCATGAGGACACAACCTGCATGTTGGAGGGTAGGAACCTACGTCTGCTAATCTGCTCTGGGACATGCACAAGCAGCTGTGGAGCCCAGCTGCACAGATGGGCTGGACATGTCAAATTTTATCCCTCAGCTTCTCAATGTTTTATTTTTCTCAGCAGAAGAAATCTCTTGAATCAAGATTTTCTTCTTTCCCACTTGCTGCCATTCTGGAAAGAATTATCAACGGGGCAGGCAAGCAGAAGCACGGGCTAATGGAGAATAAAATCAGAAATCTGAGATAGGCAGGTTAATTTTTTGACTGATCACTGCAAACAGACGATCCTACTGGCCAACTTTTTGAGGTGCATAGAAACCACTGTCTATTTGTTTGTGCCAAATAACAATCTGAATTCATTCATGCAATTCCACCATAAACATTAATGACAAATAAGATGCCAAAACTGGCAAATAAATTGCCCCTTTTTTTTTTCTATTACTGCAAAATGTTGTGTTGCCATCAAACTGCATTCAAGTTAGATATCCCAAAATTTCATTTGCAATCTCATCACATAATTGCTGTAAATGATGTAAACATGACGTCATTTAAAGAAGCTGTTGAAGAGGAGACTGATTAAAATAGCCTACTTTATCTGTCTGCTCTAAATTCGTGCTCAGACCTGTACCTGGTGCTTGTCACTCCAGCCATAGAATTGGTGGCAGCCTGATGAGAGGTCAGTCACACCACGGCTCTCATGGCATTATGAGGAAAGGCTGAGAGCCCTGGGGCTGTTCAGTCTGGAGAAGAGAAGCCTGAGAGGGGATCTTATTCATGTTTACAAATATCTGAAGGATGGGGGTCAAGGAGAAAAGGCCAGTCTCTTGTCAGTGGTGCCCTGTGACAGGACGAGGTGCAATGGGCACAAACTGGAACCCAGGAAGTTCCATCTCAACATGAAGAAAAACTTCTTTCCTGTGAGGGTGACGGAGCCTGGAACAGGCTGCCCAGAGAGGTGATAGAGTCTCCCCTGGAGACTTTCAAGCCCCGTCTGGATCTGTTCCTGTGTGGCCTGCCCTGGCAGGGTGTTTGGACTCGATGATCTCCAGACGTCCCTTCTGATCCCTACCATTCTAGGATTCTATGTCCAATTAAAAATAAAAACAAACAAACAATGAAAACAAACAGTAATGCACTGAGGGATACTGTGTGTATTTAATATTCAGAGGCATGATCTGCTGAGGTACTCTTGTGCAAGTGAGGGGAGCTTCCTTGCTACTGGTAATAAAACCGAGCCAGGAAAGATTAAGGATTATGATGGCAAAAGAAAAATGGAAATATGGTTCTGTGTTGCTCGAATGCTTTAAAATGATACTTAGCAGACCTCCTATGCTACAAGGTTAAAAACATATCTTTATGGATTCCCTATTTAGCCCATATTTTCTGTCAAGGAATATATCTGCTGGCAAGCTGAGGGAAGGAGTGCTCCTACTTCTCACATTTCTTTTTCATGGTTTCTTTGTCACAATGAGGGCTGTAAATTTAAATGCTTCTAAAAGCATTTACTCTACACCCAGGTGTCCCCACAAAATGAGAAAAGTATCATTGTGTATTCCACTCATCACATATTCCTGTCACCTATTGACATTAATAAGCATTTCAGAGAACTCACAGAGGAGAGGAGAGTTCATTGCTCTTTCTTATACAACAAGCTATACATAAAGATATAACAACACTAAATCAGATATTTTATCACCGGAAATCTGCATTCTGAACTTCAGGGAAGGTATTTGATTAATCTGAAAACAGATTAATTTTTATGTCTGAAAATCAGGGGGAAAAAATGAAATCAGAAATGCTTCAGCTTTCTTGGGGAAAGTCATCCTTGGCTGAGTGGTCATCCTCACCTGGATAATACTTCTTTCTCTACACATTGCATAATGAAGAACCAGACTGCCAAGGGGTAGGGTGATCTGAACTTTAAGAACAACTTACAAAGAGGTGCAAATCCATGTGACAGTATCAGTCATCCTTGCTCAAGTGTGGCATCTCTAGTGGGGACAGCTCAAATGTTAGTTTTCAATTTACCTTTTCATCTCGAAAGATACTACCGGTTTAAGTATCTGTTTAACTTGGAAGGTAAAATCAGTTCTTTTTGTCTACCTGTACGAAGGCTGAAACAAATATTTTATCTCTATGAACTTTATTTTTACTTTTAAAGTAGTGAGTCATCAGAAAAAGACAATGTAACATCACACTCAAGGAAAGTAAATGTGGTAAAGTGTTGATAGATCTTACTGATGACTGTGGAAGAAACCAGCAATTGCTTTCGGGGGGGGGGAGGGGCGCGGAATCTGATCATAAATTTGAGGCTAGGTATTGGCAACATGGAAAGTGAAAATTACAAATTGTCTTTCTTTTTCTATTTGACGATGTTGGAGAGAGGCTGAGCCTGGTGTCACCAGCAGGACTTT
This sequence comes from Baryphthengus martii, assembly GCA_013396935.1. NCBI lineage: Eukaryota > Metazoa > Chordata > Aves > Coraciiformes > Momotidae > Baryphthengus > Baryphthengus martii. The sequence continues at coordinate 57,744 of VWZK01004505.1, forward strand.
GAGTGTTTTGATCATGGATCAGTTTACACAACACCAGGCCTACTAGTGCCAGACAAGGTACACCTCTCTCTAAGGGGAAAGAGAAATTTTGCACAGGGGCTGACCGGGCTTATTGAAAGAGTTTTAAACTAAATTTGAAAGACCACCAGAAAGTGGTCAAGAGTGAAGAGACAACGGAAAGCAGAGCACAGTATATATCACAATAGTGCTTCCCTGCCAAACCCAAAACTTTTCAACTGAATTTGAAACAACTCCATGAAACTTTACCAGTTGAACGCTGCAGGTGGTTCCTGAGAACCAGAAGATGAAGCTGAGGAGGAATGGAAGTGGACTAGCAATGCTCACTGTCCAAGGTGGGGGCTGTGCCTAGTTTAGAGAGGACATTAATAGTGAAAACCTAATCCCGCCTTCCCATTTCATCCAAACCCTAACATGCTATTTTGTGAGGCAATTTAGTATGCAAAAATACGCTGGGTGGAAGTCAGGAGCTTGGTGCTATTTATTCAAATACAATGCTCATTTATATTATTGTGGGCCTGCAGCCAGGTCACTTGGGAGAAAGGACACAAACCTCATGTTCAGCCTCCTGGCAGGAAGCACTCGTGCCAGAAGCATGATTAATCCCAGCAAAGGAGGGTGTTTATGGGGTGTCACAATCCTGGCGGAGCTGCCCCTTACGGATACACACTGGGCAGCAGTGTTTGGACCCACGCGTTGGATCCACGTGCTTCCCTGTTCCCCTGGGTATAGGAAAGGCCTCAAACACCATCTGTGGCCCCAGCCTCTCAAACACACTCCCCAGGCACACTTTTAGGCTTGTACCTACTGTTACCCCCTCTTTAAGCCTTCTTTTTGGGACCACTGATATACCACAGAGTTTATAAAGGGATTTTTGTGTGCTGGCCACATGTGGCTGAGTGACTTAATGGCAGAGATACAAAGCACAAGAAAGAAATGTCTGTTCATGGTTTTCTTTCCCTCAGGCCCTGGAGCATTTCCTGGGTTTTGGACAGTGCTATAGGAGGCCTAGGTCCCCTTTCTTGTACCTTAGTGCTCCAGCTTAGCCTTCTCTGCCCAAGTTGTAGAATTATCTCCTCCGAGAAATTCCATTTTTTGGAGCTGAAGCCAAAGTGTTCTCTGTATTGAAGACCATTCCTTCTCAACATGTTTCTTCCTAACACTTCTCTGGTTTGTCCTTTTGCTGGCAATTCACTTTGACTTTGTTCTGGGACCTTTATGAACAGGTGTAAAGTAAATCTGCTCTGCTTTAAGCACCATCCATATTACTTTCCCTAAGGTGGCTCCCCTTGGATGAAAGATCATTTGCATTAAGGGGTCATATTGATCTCTGTTGCTCTTCTTCAACTTTAATCTAAAGGGTACCTCAACAACTCCTTATTATCAAAAGTTTGATTCAATGATAGAGCAATTTCATAAAATTTACTAAATTTTGTCCTTTTCACTTGGAGAAATTTCGCAAACTAGCAGACAGAGTCAGAACATGAATTACGGTCCTAGACCATGATGTGGTCAGTCTCTTCACTCTGCAGGTTTGTGAAATTAAAGCTATGAGTTCTATGTTACAAATTATTAGCTCATAGTACAGAAAATATTTGTGATATGGGCCACCTTACCCTTTGATAAGTTTATTTCTGACTTTGTCTCTTATTTCATATCTCAGAGATATTATCATTATTTCATAGCCACTCAAGATTTATGAGTTTAGGTTTGTCTATAAAAAGTTGTGATGGGATGAGCAGGTAATTTTACCACAGTTTGTTCCTGCTTTTTTACCTGGAAACCACTACTACTGTCCGGCACCTAATGGTACAAAATGTACATCTAATCCCTGGACCTACAACCTGCTTGGGTATCACTGAAACACTAAGTTATACTCAGATTTGTGTCTACTTGTCCTATAATAGTGAGATGTTCTTCATCTGTTGATGATATCTCAATTATTGCTGAGGCAAGCCTATTTACTGTGGGGGGAAAAAAAAAAAAAAGCAGAGTTGCAAATCAAGCATGTAAAGTGAGGAGGTAAAGCATATAAAGAAGCCAGTGTTTAAGTTCCCTTGTCATGTTCCTATTACTGGAGAACTTCAGAAGTCAAATTGTCTTTTCTTATAGACCCATTATCTTTTTATTTCAGTCAGGGAACAATGTTACCTCCAATGCAGAATGAAGTGGTGAAACTTAGACTTGCATCTGGAAACTATCCATAGTCTTTGCCTTTGTGGAATCCCTTTGCTTGACCTGGTGGCCTCAGATATGAAAAGTTGCCACACACACTCTCTCTGGCTATAGATACTCCTAAGATCTTATTTCAAATGTGTTGGGATTTTGTGGGCTATGTAATACTTGTGCTGAATTGTTCTTCCCCATGTGCTTCTCCTTCACGGTAGCCTTCTGTCTGAGTCCCATCCAACATTTCTCTCCTCTCTACACATGGATCTCATCAACACAGAAGAGAAAATGGTAGGAGAATGTCTGTTCAGTTAAGGGCTTTTCCAGAAAAAAAGGGAGAGATCTGAATACTTGGCTTCAATACTTCCTCTGATGATGTGGGTGGGAATTTTGTCCACCGGTAAGGCACATCCTGTTAGATCCTGTACGTGTTGCCCCACAGCTCTCTGAATTCAAGAGCTCTCTGCCTATTTACAGATCTGATGTGTTGTGATAGTATATTTGTGACTTAAAATACTTGCTTCTTGTGCTCTTGCACTGTGATTGCTGTTTGGTTTTTTTCTGTTCCACTGCTAAGGATATTTTATTTTGTAAGGTTTGGGATGAAACTCTTGCCAAATCTGCAGAGGCTTGGGCTGCTACGTGCATTTGGGACCATGGACCTTCCTACTTACTGAGATTCTTGGGCCAGAACCTGTCTGTAAGAACTGGAAGGTAGGCAGATACTCTACAAAACAGTTACTTTGTCAGCCTTTGAACAGCTTTTGAGATCCAGATCTTAGACTGATGCAGGTGTCATTCAGTATTCGAACAATAATTGATATCTATCTGTATTCATTTGGCTTGGGTATTATTGCTGTGCCCTGAGTGATGAGTGGAGTAATGAGGGATTAGTCTATTAAAATCCCAAAATATCTAAACCTAAAATAACATGTTTTCCTTCTGTATTTTAAACAAACCCAGGTATCGATCTATTCTCCAGCTGGTAAAGCCATGGTACGATGAGGTGAAGGATTATGCTTTCCCTTATCCTCAGGACTGCAACCCCAGGTGCCCCATGCGATGTTATGGACCCATGTGCACCCATTACACACAGGTTACATAAATTACATTCTTCTATTCAAAATCTGCCATCCAAAGATGGACTTGTCTGTGATGTATTTATAGCTCTCTCTCAAATAAGTGTGTGTATATATATATATATTTCTTTTCAATTTGGACTTGACAAATAATAAATATTTATTCAGATGGTTTGGGCCACTTCCAATCGTATAGGCTGCGCAATCCACACGTGCCACAATATGAACGTCTGGGGATCTGTTTGGCGACGAGCTGTTTACTTGGTATGCAACTATGCTCCAAAGTGAGTTGCTTTCTTTTAATATCCTTTATTTTGTATACTTCATGCATGTTTTGGTCCTCTCACAGGACTACTTACTCCTTTTTCTGCGGCTTGACCTCTGTTTGTGCTTCTTCTGCAGGCTGCTTCTGCATTACATTACAGGCTGCTTTACATCTGATCATATAGAAAATGCATGACTTTGGTACGCAAGGAAAGAAAGGAAATAATTTGACATGTGTGGAACAAAACCAAAACCTTGTTTTCTGTTATTGTTGTTGTTATTATTATTACTACACTTTGTCTTCCTCCTTTCTGTTGTACTTTCGATTCTTTATTTCTTCACTCTTGTATATACTGACGGTGAGCTAGATTTTCTCAGGTAAGCAATCCCCCTGTAGACCAGGCCCTCAATTTACTAGCAACACACATTGCTGTCCACAAGATAGCTTTGCTTATGACCGTGCTGCGTAAGTGCATCCATACCATAGGTTTCTTACCAAGTCCATCTACCTTATCTCAGTGTCTCCATATCTCATCTTGTCTTCCATCTTGTTTATGACCTATACTTTGAAGGACACTCTATATCAAGTAGCTGTGCAGAGATCTGTGTTAGGTTGAAATGAAGAAATGAATTATCTCCCAGTGTTTTCTAGACATCATCCTAAGCTTACATCTGGGTGCAGAATGAATCAATAAAAGCATGGCTCTGGGAGAATTTCAATTTGAGGTCTGGTTTGGACCAGTACTTCAAAAGCATCATGGCCGGTGTAAGTGGCTGGTTTCTCTGACTGCATGTCAGGCAAAGCCAAAGTTCTGTATAGGAATCTGAGTGTAATTAATGGAGCATGTTTTCCATAAACTGTCTGTGGCACAGGTCCATTTGTGGTAAAGAATATGCAAGAATATATCATTATTCTAGCTGTTATGTGAGTAAAAGGATTTTTGAAGATTTTACAACTTAAAAAAAAGATTTTAGTAAGAAAACTGGCTTGGTGAAAAAAACACCTTTGGAAATCAAGGAGATTTCTCTCTCCTGTCTTTAGTATCTACTAGAAAAGGATGGTAGGAAATGAATGTGAGGGAACAAAGGTCAGGCAACAAAAACTATATCTGATTTTCCACTCCACAACATGGACAAGGTGAAATCAAAGTTTGCAAGAGAAACCAAAATATTTTTTTTTTCTGTATATTTAAAAAAATACTTAAAATTTCACACTACCTATAATATGTCTCTCATGTTCATGTGTAGGGAAACAGTGGGTTTATGCACTAGACATTAAAAACTGTTGCACTGGTTTTGTATCCATTACCAATGATTCAGTGACATTTTATATTTTCCTAATCTAAAACAGGATTATATATAACAGGATTTTCACATCTACTTCTTGTACAGTCACAAAAGGGATATTGAGTATTCTTGCCTGACTTCAGTTTATTTTCCTAAGAATTAATTAAGTTGAGTTAAGGACATTGGGCTTAGAGTCCTTGGGCACACATGTAGAAGTCTGTTTGCCAGTCAATAAAGGCTGTGTCCTTCTGAGTAACCAGCACATCAGAAACGCCTCTAAAGAAGAAGAAGGGGGTGAATATTATAGGCCTGACCTGAATTATTAAGATTGGAATTTGGCAAAGATTTTGGATTTAGAACTCCAATATTCTTCACTGATGCCATGCGGTAGTGCTGGAAAATAGCTATACTTCTGAAATCCAGGAAAAAAGAGTTAAGGAGGATAATTGCACAGTTTAGAAAGGCCCTGCCACTCGTTATCTAACAGACTGACACCAATCAGCCACATGGTGTATAGAAAATGAAGCAGATATCAGCTTTCAGAAAATTCTGTCTGGATTTCCATATCTGTTATCAAACTAAATACATTTCCTGAGTACTCAGTCTGCTGTGCCCCTTTGGAAGAGAAGTAGGAGTGAGAAAATTATTTGAGAGATTCCTACTTTCTTCCAAGGCACAACCCAGACCAGGGCATTTGATCCAATGTTATTGGCTGGGAGGTGGGGGATGAGAAAATGTTTCATAAATAATTACATTACTCACTGTTACACCACATCACATGCAACCTAGAGGAAAGTTCTCTGCTCAGGAAGACAGAACATTTAACTAAAAATCTAATTTTAACTTTCTTGCTGCCTATGCTACAAGTACGACACGAACCTCTAAGAGCCCGAGTTTTATATGATCATCTAGAAGTCTGGATGCATTTTACAGATGTTCTTAGATCTTGCAGAATTATCTTATTTCACAGGATCACTCTCCAGATCTGTACCCCTTTTCCCTCTGGGCTCTATGACAGAGCCCTATTCACCAAACAGGAGCTGTTCTTTTTCTCCCATTAACAACCATGAGATCCCTACAAATGCCTCAATACATTTCTTTTTTTAATACATTATTGGTGCAAATAGTTTTCATCCTTTTTCTCTCATCGTGAGTTCAGCCTCAGAGCTTCACAGTGTGGATCTAGAGTAGTGCAACCTAAGAATGAGATTTTGCAGTTTGGTTTTCCACTTTCCACAAACAACCTTTTAAGAGAACAACCAGCCACAAAAGGGAAAAAAA
>VWZK01004505.1:63846-92308 GCA_013396935.1 Baryphthengus martii
TAAAGAAAAAAACCAACCAAAAAAAGGAAAAAAAAAAAAAAAAAAAGTGCTCAAGGAAAGCCTTCCACCTATGCTTATGCTGCTAATTTCTCATAAATTTAGCTCTCCAGTAAAAAATACTCAGTCCCAGGCTTGGAAAATCAAAAATCGCTTGGCTGTAGCCTAAGCAAGGAGACTGAGACTTCATTACAGAGTCTAAGGGATACAGAATGGATCACTGGCCTGGGTGTTACCTGGTGATTCTCCTGCTGGTTTTTGGGAATTGGTAGGTCAACATCTGTCAGTAATCTACAGAAATATCTGAATGTATGTTTTCAGTAACAGGACATTTATAGGATATCGCTGAAGACATTAATTACTCAAAACAAGTGTGGTTAATGATTGTTTTTTTCTTTTCTTCCTCCTTGAAATTACTAAGCATTCTTTTACCTTTTTTATTTTCAGGGGGAATTGGATTGGGGAAGCACCATATAAAGTAGGAGTCCCATGTTCAGCTTGTCCTCCAAGTTATGGAGGTTCTTGTACCGACAATCTTTGTTTCCCAGGAGTAACATCAAACTACTTATACTGGTTTAAATAAGTTAAGGTTTACATTATTTTGAAAACAAATCATGGATGAGTAACAAGAAGCTTGTATATTGAATTTTGCACATATTATATATAGAGAGATACTGTAATAATACTCTGTTTTCTTTTTGTATGCTTTTGTATAATTAGCTTTCAAAATATAGTATAATTTGATTTTAATACCTTGGGATTTAAGATTCACATTAACCCTTTTCGATTAACATCTTGTTAAAGGAGAGCAAACTAATTTTCATCTTAGCAAATGTAACTTCTTGAAGATTGGGTCCTATTAAAAGCACATTAAAAGAAAGAATATGACTTCCTTTTAGAAATAATAGCTCCAGAAAGAGAAGAGTCATTGTTTAATGCTATGCTTTAAAAATGGAGCATCACGTGCTAAACAACAAACTGTCCTCACACTCTCAGTGGTTCCCTCCATTTACACCTCTACTTTTACCTGCAATAAGCAGACCTAAAAGTAAGAGGATTTCCAAATAAAAGACATCAGGCAACTTTAAGACTTCATACAGATTCATTTCAAAAAAATCCAAATTTCTAAAAAAATTGGCATCGTACCTTAAAATATTTCGCACTGTTTCCTGAAAATATCTGTATGAATTAACAACAACAAAAAAAATCTATTTATTCATACCTTTCCTGCCCAAACCTGAATGCCTTATGGGTGCTTACAAGAACTTTTGTATAGAGCACCTACATTTTAAGCTAGACTATTATACAGGCTTTCTTGAAAAATAAATTATAGAAAGGAGGAAACACAACGTCTACCACAATGACTACATCATTGAAATAGCCTCAAAATTTTGGCTTTATATCACAGGGTGGAATGTACTTCACTTTAAATAGGTGTGCTTAGTCTGCTTGCACTGCAACACTTCCACCTCTGAAATTCATTAACTTTGAAAATCAGTAAATACTAAACAGAGCAAGCAGAACAACAGAAGATAATTTCAATAGCATTACATCTGTGTCTTCAAGTTACTAAATCGGTGCTTTTGAGGGTGTCTGAGACAGTCTGTCACTGGAATGTAAACATCATATTGATGATAGAAAAAGAAAGATCAGAGTTTGAATTCATGTGAATTACTTTTTTTCTCCAGCAAGAGAAACAGGCTCTACAGCATATGAAGCATAGCAGCCCCTCTCCGTCTATCCGTAATCTGCTCAAATCTGACAAACACATTTTTGTTCTACATAAGAAATCTTCTCTAGAGGTAAAACCGGCATAGTTAACATAGTGCATCTAGCTATTTTCAGCATTTTTTAAAATTTTTTTTAATACAAAATAGGAAGCAGAACATAAGCAAAAGTTCAGGTTAAGCCATAGAGCCTACAACAGTTGGTCTGACAATAAATGACTATGCACTTTGGAACTTGCAACTTTTATGTTGTATGGTATACATTCCAAACAGGACTAGACATTGTAAATTAATTTATAACTCTGCAATTCAGCTGAAATTATTTTAACGGGTATATATGTTATTGTACGTATCTGCTACTTTTTAAGTTGCTACAAATACCTTGATTTTGTGGAATATTTTGTTTTCTGTGGATAAAGAAAACTTTGCTTTTAAGAAACAAGTATGCAGGGTTTTTTCACAACATCCCGTAATGGTGCTAGGGATTAATTATTGTAATCACACTGTAGTTGACAGCAGCAATAAATGATCCTGGATATAAGCTACTTCATACAAGCAGCTCCTGATAAAACTAACCACAAGCACTCGAGTGTCAGCTGAATATTTTTCACTGAAGAGTAAGGATTATAGATCATCAGATTTTTGGTTACCCCACAAAAATTGCCACTTTAAAAACAAGTAGTTTACTGAAGACATTTCAATATTATCTATTTGAATTGCCCCAATTTCTATCATCGGGTAATGACAATACCAGTAAATGTCTACTTTGAGTACCAGTGTCAGTGCTGCCCAGTTGATGACCTGACGCTAAGTGCTGATAGAACAAAAGTACCAAAATGGGAGGAAGATTTCAGATGTCATTGGCCATATGTCTGCTCTGACACACACTGAGGAGAATTCTTGAGGAGTTCAAGGCTATGCTGAGGCAAACCGCCCCCAGTTGCTATTCTGATTGCCCTGAAGATTTGTACACATTCCTTCTGAGCAGGGTGGTGTGCCTTTAAAGACAGAGAAATTAGCTCAGACTTCCACTCTCAATGTGAAATTATGAAAGTATACACAAATTAAAATAAGGTTCAAAAATACTTATGGTCAAAATACTGAGAAACATAAAAGTCAAAATGAAGTAATTGATACCATTTGTTATTGAGTGCAGCTGTTTATAATACCTGCTTGTGATTTTTTTGCCTCATTTCAATATCTAAGCTGGTGGGCAGCAAGTGATTCATTTTGGTGCTAACCTCTACGTTCTGGTGCTGGAGTTATACACTACTTTTTTTTTGTGGAAAATGAGATTTACTTCTGATATTACCATACACACTCTAGTGTTTGTGAGATCTTTTTCAGCTCAACATGCAATTTACCACTAGGCCAGATTTGCTATCAAAGTTCCTTTTATGGTTGTTTCAGGCTCTAAGGAGAGTTTCATGTGCATCAGAGATGAAAATATATTTGAATTCAAAACCAAAACAAATAGCACCCTCCCCTCATCACAACAGTGAAGTGTCTGTGGAACAAATTATGGCGAGAATAAGACCTCTGACAGTCATGACTTTGGATTGATGCTGAGCAAGTTCTAGTGATCCAAACTCCTCTCTCTGGGGCAATAAATGACCTCAGACAATCTGAGCTTGACCTCGCACACTTATCTTCGGGAAGCTGTGCTTTCCTCTTCTCTGAGCTCAGTTTGTTCTACTCTGAATTCGAAAGGAGTTGGATCGGGCCTCAGTTAAAACCATGGAAGGTTTAACATAACTTTTTCAAGAGTTAGAAAGTTGGATTCTAGGAAAGCTTTAAAAACTTATACTGAAAAAATTTCTAAATTTCTCAAATTAAACTTCATGTCCTATCCCAAATCAACACTGGGAAATGCCATGGAGATCTGAAAGAGGAAACCTCCCAGAGCAAAAGTGCTGTGTACGACAGCTGGAGTCTTAAGAGAAAGAAGTACATCTGTCTCTATATCCGTATCTCTGTCTATAGGTAGATGGATAGGTAGATATATCTGTTTATATAGAATCTTGGAGGATCAGGTTGTGAGCCTGGATGCCCTCTTGTGGTTGAGAATGCCAGTATGTTGGTTTCATTCCATAGGTATCCAAAGGGGTTTAGGACTTTATAAAAAACAAACACATGCAAAATTAGTTTGTTTGCTTTAATTTTTTTATTTTTTTTTTTACCCTAGACTTCAAAGACACATGACTTAGTGTGTCTGTTTTCTTGGAGAAAGGAGGTCTGTTGCGTAACTCCTCCATTTCTTAGTTTCATGTGTTTTATAAGTACAGAACTCAGTTGTATTGGCTGTCGGTTACCTCTCACACAAAGTTTTGTACATATGAGGTGAAACAGTTATTCAGTTGTCACAAGAATTTTTAGAGATGCTAAATCAGATACAGTTCTTAAAAAGCAGAGGGTGGGAGGCCTCATTACTCAGATATTAAATTCTAACAATCCCTAATAAAATAAGAGGTTTCAAGGCCCAAATTCCTGTTGAAATTTGTCCATTATTGCTAAGTTTTTTCAGACAAAACTGTTGGTGTTCCTCTTCTAAAATGAAAGGCTCTCATAGAATCCAAGTACACAGCATTTTTACAGTGTTTTTTAAAACTGTTCAAAAGAAAAGATTTATATGCTCTGGTCTTCAGCTCATAATTGGCCTGATGTTCTCAAAGTCCACAAACCTTCCCATTTGGATTCATAGGAAGAACACTGAACTGCTGTCAGTAGTAACTGAAATAGCCATAACCTTCTCAAACTGCTTTCTTTCAATAGAAGATAAATTGAACTTCAATTGAAAAAAAAAATAGCAATCACCCATCTGGTTAATTCAACAGATGGACAACAGCCCATTTGGTTAATTCAATTAAAAAAAAAATACTATTAGTTATTTCCAGACTTTCTTCCTGCTTAACCTTCATTTACTGAGTTTCCCTCGGGATATAGTTATTTTCCAAAGTCAGTGGAACAGACATAAACTTTTGATAGTTATCTCTGCTCTGCTGAGCTCCCCTGAGTGTGAAGTAAGAGAAAACAGAAATGGTTTCAGTTCATTATTATCTCCTTGTCTTCTTCCTTAATTCAGACTGGAAAAAGGATTTTGGCACCTTATCATTTGGCACACAAGTTCTAAATTCTTTAAAAATCCCTCATACTGACAATCCACATAAATTATGCCACAAACACCACCTTCAGTAGATCATCCTGTAAGTCAGGAGGTATCTTAGATGCGATATTTAAGATAATAAATGTGTTCCTTAAGAGTGAATGGTAATATTGGAATCTAATAGCTTTGAGGAGTTAAACAGTTGTGTGTGGTTTTTTTAATTGTAGGGTGCTCTAACGTAATTGAAATGGTGCTGAAAGGCAGGGTTCATCTAAGAAGCAAAATCTCTACAGTTGCTTTTTTCCATATGCAATAAGGAAAGATCTTTCTGAGGACTGAGGATATTGAGGGTTGGAAAATGATGACATTTCTGCACTTTTTAGCTGAACCCAAGCCAAAGAAAAAACAACTTTCAGTCCGTTCCTCCTCTCATTATATATTTCATAATTTTTGGGGCTTCTTTTGTTTTTTGTTTTTTTTTTATTTTATTATTGTCTGGATAAGGTTGTATCTGTGTTTTCAGAGAAGAAAACTTGTTGTTTAACATGTCTTGCAGTGAACTTAGCATTATAACATTTCTTTCCTATTGTTATATGATGCTATATACACCTTATACCTGAGATATAAATTTGTATCTGTTTTAACTTTTAATGCTACAAAACTATAAAAAAAATGTACATCATTTTGATCTATTTTGTAACATCTATGCACTTAAATAAATAAGTAAAATTATCAGGATTTACGCTTGATGGTTTTTCTTAGGCATCTTTTATTGTTTCTTTTGTTGATTTGTTGCCTGAAGAAGACAAACTTTCAGGGAGATAGCAAAGGACATATCTAAATTGAATTTAAATTCAGTTTGAATATATTTATATAAATGCCTATGAGAGTTATTAAAATAATAAGTCCATGCACCACAGAGTAGATAAAGCAGATGGGTAAAAAAGGGCAAGATTCCAAAAAGTTACTTCTTTATTTGAAGAGCTACTTAGACAAAATATGAGTGTAACAGCAGAGCCTGTTCACCTTTTTCCGATGATGAAAGCAAAACTGATTTTTGATTTCCCAAGCATGATGGGCTGGAGCCTTCTTCCCAGGAAGAAAGAGGGAGTGCAGAAGAGCAAAGGAACATGGAGTTTGCTCCTTCTGCTGTCTGGGAAGAAGAAAAGAGGCTAAACTGGTGGCAGCACATGTTGCTTCTATAAATGTTTAGGTTTTTCCATACTGTCTATTTGTTAGATAACCCATATGTGAGGCAGGAGCCTTAGAATCAGTTTCTTTCTCATCCTAAGGAGATTCATCTCCTCACACTTTCAGTAGACTCCCAAATAAAAGAAGTTGAGATGTGCAGAAGAGCTTTGTGAAAAGGCAGGTAGGCAAGCAATAGGAAACCACTGCTGCACAGCCAAGTATTCAAGACTCATGCAAGAGGCGCGAGGGAAAACTAAAGTGGTGGTTTGGACATTGAACTAGGGGAGTTACAAATCCCAGCTTCTGCTCTCAGGACTTTGGCTGCTGTCGACAGGGAATTTGGCAGGCCAAATGTATAACATGATGCGTTTATTTTTAAACATCGGACGTAAAATGCAATGTTCCCAAGAACACAGGCTAGAACCCGCCACCTGCTCTGGACCAGTCTCACCTGAGAGGAGGGCTGTCACTTTCTCTCTAATCCTTACATAGGCTGGGCAAGCCCCCAAAAGAGCTAGATAGAAGCTAGCTCTGGAGTGTGTGTTGACCTTATTCATTAATCTTTAGATTAATTTAATTTTTAAACAAAGGAATGTGTGGTAAAATAAGCTTGGGTCTTACCCTACACAGAAGATGGGGGGGGGAGGGAGGGAAGCGAGCTCCCTAGTGCTGGGGTCACAGAAGGCCAGACTTTGTTACTTTTTTTCCAGCTGTGTGTTGGAAGGGGTTACTGACTGTATGTAACGGAATTAAGGACAAAGGAAGATGGTACAATGGTAGAGTCATGGTGGCAAAGCAAAGACTGCTGTTTATCTGTGCATGTAAAAGTATATGCAGAGCTGCCTATATTCCTAAGCTTTCACATTCCTCATCCATGAGTAGTTTGGCAAATCTTGACATTACTACAAAGAGTATCTATCAATCCATAGAATTTACTTTGTAACTATTTCCCCCTGCACCATAGCCAAGCCTCACCATCTGTGTGCATTAGAAACTCCTGACAAAAGCCAGCTGAGGGCTGAAATGTTGGGAATTTGTCCTCTTCACCCTTATGAATAAATCTTTCTTTAAAAGCAAGGAAAAAAATCCTCAACATGCTGACTGTGCACAAACCAGGGCTGGAATAATCAGGCATTCCTGTGATTTGGTTTTGTATTGCCTCCTAGTCATGTTTTAAAAAAGAGAGGCAAATATTAAAATTTCTTACTGTTGTGCACCAGGGTAGTTCAGGAAGGCCAGCTGAGAGCTGGCAGGACATGTTGGTGGAAGGACTGGTAGAGTTTTTTTAACCAATGCATTCAGAAACCTGCAACATTCCTCCTGGAAGTAGTACAGTATTTGCTTGCCTGGAGAAGGAGCACTGTAAAAGCGCTGAATGCACTTCCAGCCATCTTTTTAGAGAAGAGGAGAAAGGCAGCAAAAATACGCACTATATGGTGAACCAATTCTTCATGGACCACCAGTGAGTCCTCTGCAAGCTACGCTTTGAGAACTGTTTATGTAAAAGATGCCAAATAAAAGTATGGTCTGATCAAAGAAAATGGTTCATTCTGTCTCTCCCTACCCACAAGCTGTGCAATGAGAGCACCACTGCTACTCTGGGCACCTTGACTTATGAGAGATGCAGGTCCATGAAGGGAGTTTAGAGTGAAAAGAACCTGAAAATCTAAGTGCAACTTTTATCAGTCTTGTTAAAGCAACTGTTGCAATGGGATGGTTTTAGTTTTCCTGCAGTTCAAACACTAATTCTCATTATTTGCTGCTTGGTTTATAACACCAGTGAAGCTTTGTCCTGTTGGTACAGATGTTTTCATAACCAGAGATGTTCTTTCTTGTTCTATCCCATCCCTCAAATTAAAAGGCTTTCAATTAGGCACAACGCCTTTGATCTGATCTGGCACTAGCCCAGGCAGCAGAGACTGCCAGTGACTCCAGTGAAAGCTGGTTCAGCTCGGCCCAGCCATGTGTGTCATGGAAGCAGCACTGCAGGTTTCACACAACCGTGGTGTCTGTGAGCTGGTCAGAAGGAGAAACATAGATGAAGGCGGCCACAACTTCATTAACAAACCACTTCTGGTGGATGAGAAGGTCCAGAACAAGACTACAGTGCTACTACTCTGTAATCATGAAGTAGCGTTTTCCACTGTCCCTAATACACCAACTCCCCTCTCCTCTTCTGCAGGAAAAGTAGTGGAATAGGGACCTTACAAGGCAAGACCTCAAAATTTGTACCTCTTTAGTTTAATTTCCACTAGCAAGATTGCAGTACTCTTTTGTTCATGGTACAAGCTGCCACTTGGAATGACCTAAAATGTTCCTACAGAAATAACTTTCAGGAAACAGAGATAATTTTATTCAATAAATAATTCAGGTCTAAGTCCTCCACTAATCTGGATTTTCCTGACATTGTGAAGAAGATGAAAAATTTGCCAGTTGATCTCCAACAACAAAATCAACTGCTAGCGACCAAAATTAATCACCAGGTGGAATCAAAGTTTTTTTAGAACTATATTGTACAAAAAGTCAGAGAGTCTGAATCCCGAGGAAACGGTTTTATTAAAGGGGTAAGAAAGAAAGAAAGAAACAGTTGCACTCTGTCTGAGCTATGGGAAGCAGAGATGGGATAGAAGAGATGGTATCCAATCTGAGTTCTCTGTCTTGTTCTCTCTCTGCTCCTTCTAGATACAGCCATGGGATAGTAAATTTGTTCCGCTTAAAAATCAAGTCTGTAGTAGCCATGTCACTTTGAATTAGGAGACCAGCTGACTATGAGTATAATCAATGACATAATGACAATATTAGCAGCTGAAATACTTAGCAAAGATGCATGTTCATAAAGAAAACATAAAAAAACCCTTACTTAAATCCAGCTGGATAAATACCTTATTTATTAGGAAAGAGATTATAGACCCTAGCACCTGGCCAGTCTCATTCTTGACAAGGTCCACTGAAAATTAAATAGACGAATTTATGACAAATAACCTTCAGATCTCCTTTTTTTTTTTTTTTTTTGAATACTTTCCTGCTCTTTCAGTGAGATACATATGTCTTTTTGACATGTACAGTTTTTGATAAGATAAACTATTTCAGTTATTAGAAGGAATCTTATTGTTCATATTTTTCAAATCAGTTCTGAGGCTCCATATGCACAGGCTCAGATATATTTTTTAAAAACTCACCTGTCACTTTATTCAGCAAGTAGTTTCACTTGTATTTCAGAAGTTTAAAATTTGCATACATCTGAACTGTGCACCAAGACTCTATGTATTCTGAAAAGGGGACAGTAAGATCCTACTGATTTTTTCTGTGATTTCTCTCACTCACTTCCTGATTTGTCTGATTTTAAAGAGAAAAGAAAAAAACATGTATTTAACTGGATATAAGAACTGGAACTTGAGGAAGAAATAAAAAGCACATAGATAAACTTGCTGGTAGATTTTGCTTAAAAACTGAATCTGGTAGATCGGTAAGTAAGGAGGAGTAAGAAGTGGGGATACAACTGCAGGATTTGATCAACACATCAGGATGAGAATGAAGCAGACACATAGCCTGGAAGCCAAGAGAGGGCAGAAATCAGAGAAAGTGAGAGAAAGAAGAATTACATAAAAGGTAGGAGGCATAATAAACATCAAGATGATAGAAACATGCTCCTTGGATTTAACCGAAGTGACAGTTAAAAGAAACCTCCAGCTTAGATTATCTGCTGGCAAAGGTGAACTGTTTGTGGTAAAATCATTTTTAATCCCTGTAACTTGTAATTCTATGACCCATTTTACATACCAAAATAAACTTTCTCCCACATTCTGTATCACTCTATCATTAGGGCTGATATTTCAACTTTTCATTTTGAAAAACATTCAGCCCTCTTATAGCCCGTCAGGGACAGAAGATTTATCTAATCCTTTCTTTAAAAAAAAAAAAAAGAAAATGATCTTAGAAGCCAAAATTTACAGAAGAAAAGTGCTGCAGAGTAGTTCCAATACACATCACCTTTTCCAAAGGAAGGTACAAGGCCTAAGTCAGTGACATGAGGCACAAGACACTACTGAACAAAAGAAGTGATATGTTGTTCAGATCAGTCCTGCCTTGGCTGGGAGACAGTTTAGTGATCTCATGTGTCTTTTCCAGTTCTAATTTCTACTGTATTCTAGCTCTTCTGACTGTGAACAAAAAGGAAAAAAACTAAGGGTAGCAATGAAGACATTAGACTGAAATATGTCCTGCAGGGGGCAAAACGGTAAAGGCTTCTTCTTCCCCCAGATGCTTGATTTCATCTTTAAGACATCTCAGCTCTTTCCTGGGCAGTTGACTTGCTTCCTTCCCCTAAACCCAGATCCTTTTAGAAGGAATGCAGGAGAATTTTAGCATTCTCATTTCAGGTTTTCATCATCTTAACATTATTTTTTTTACTACTGTGCTTTACTTCATTCCTTTCAGCACATAGGCTCCTCATTTCCAGATGTGTAGGAGAAGAAAACTAGAGGATCCAGATGTGGATCTCAGTTTACTCATCTTCTTGCTGTCCCACTGCAGAATTCAGAGCCAGCACGTATTTCTGGTGGTTGAGGATATTCAGCATCTTGGTCAAGCCTCATACACTCATTTTGAGTCCTACAGGAAGCAGTTGCCATTCATTCTCACAGTTAGAACCTCAGGTACACGTAGATCTTGCCACTGGTCTGCCCTGCTCACAGGCATGGAGAAGGCCTCTCATACCTTACTCATTATTAAAAAAAAATAAGTACCTTAAAATAACCACACTCACTATTTTTGACACATTTGGGTTATCTCGCTCATCCCAATACTTCTCCTTATCATTATCTTGTTATGTATTTTATTTCTCTCCTGTTTATCAGTACTGGAGTGGGCTTTAAAGATACTCCTTACGACCAACCTTCAGAAATGAGAATGACAAATAGAAAAGAGTTCTAGCTTGTATTCAATATTGTATATGAATTATAGCAATTTGCTACTACTGGAATTTTACCGAAGAGGTGTTTTACTCTCTCAAGCACTACTTCAATCAATCAATCTTTACTTTGGAAAGTGAAATATGGGTCAAACTTGAACTTTTGGATGTTTAGCCTACAAGGGAAGATTTTGGGGAAAGGAGGAAGAGTCATAATCCTCCGATTTCATCATATGATGCTCATGTGCTTTATTTTAAGCAGAGGGTAGGAAGCTGAGAGCTTTGTCATCAATATTACAGTGACATCCAGACACAGTCTGTCACCTATAACCTTCCTTCCACTGGCTGCATTTGTGTAGAGAAAAGGGAAAGGGATGTGATGCATTTTGTATAGATAGAAGGAGTTAGAAAGGGGAGAATTAGTTCCTGTAAACCGCTGTAATCTGAATTCTGTCAGTTAATAAAAAAATCCAAGATTGAAATTTTTTGGAGAACTGTAGAGATGAGAAAGAGAGAGTCATAATGCCAACATAAGGGAATGTGGACACATTTGAAACAAGTCTCATCAATGTCTGGGTGGCTCATGATAATATCTTACTTTTTTATATGTAGGCTGCTTTTAAACAAAAGAGCTTTTGATTAAATTACTTCAATTTGATAGGTTCTTCAAGCTGGTCTTGTGTATTCTGGCTGTGGTCTCGTGCTCTGTTACTTACACTGACATGAGTCCCTCTGGGGGCACTTTAATCCTGCACCTTTAACAGAGAACAAATCACATTCATATGAGTTGAAAATGGGAAGAAAACATCCCAGTGTCTAAACTAAGGTTCCACCACATAATAAGCCTTCTTGTTCTCCATCTACTTAATGAGGTGTGTCGTGAAGATTATGTGAAAATCAACACAACTAAGTCGAAGTGATTTCACCACCCACTCTTTTTCCTTAAAACAAAGTGTTCTCGATAACTCTGCGTAAACCCACGGGATATGGCACTCCAGCTGTCATCACATAAGTCAGACAATATAAGCATCATCTTTCCATAAGCTGCATTTGCCAAGGTATATCTTAAGAGGTATTTATTGCTACTTAATTGTGCTCTATTTGTGTTGGACGAACAGTACAAACTGTTGAGATTATGCAATGCATTGTACTTGACGCTACTCCTGGACTGTTAATGATTGAGTTTCTTCCAGTTATGCCATTCCAGTTGTGCAATCTCCAAATTTCACCAATTTACATTTCTTCTCAGTATTTACTAACACATCTCATAACCAGATATTACAAAATCCTACATAACAGCAGACCACACAAAACCTCATACTTATTCTGTAAGGAGAATGTAATTTTTCATGAAATAAACCCAGAGTTTCTGTTGCTATGGCAGAAGAATAAAGAGCTCTGATAGTAGCTTTAGCAGTCCGTCTTGAGCTTCTCTGCCAACACCTTATAACAAAAATTTGTTTGATGACCCTCTGTGAAAGCCCAGGTGATCCTCCTGACAGATGCAATGAGCATAAGAGGTTTCATAAGCTACAGAGGAAAAACAGAGTGTAATTTTGCAAAATTTCCATCCGTAAGCTTAGTACTCCTGAAAAAAAAAAAAAAAGAGTTTTTGTTGGAACATCTTAGTCTTATTTTTTCTTCCTTTTGGAAAACAAAGGCATTTGTGAAACTTCAACATGAGGGTTTTTTTTGTGGTATTATTTTGTAAAATAAATGTATTCTCATAATATATGAAGTCAAAATCAGAACAAAGTACTTTGAGTGTTTCAAAAATAGTAACTTAACATCATAGGGACACTTAAGCATCTGTTTGGCTCTATCAAGAGGTGGCTGCATCTGAGCACATCTGTATTTATAGGGAAAATGTGCTGTACCATAGAGGTTACAGTAGGAATCTGAAGCTCCATGTTTTTGGTGTAGCTCTTAAACGGCTCCATTTTCTGTGGATCAGGGAAAGCTTGGACCTGGAGTGCTCTGAAGGAATAGTTTGAAAACCATGAGGAAGCTCAAAGCAAGATCCCTCCCGAGAAATGCAAAGAAATATTTATTTTCAAAGGAAAATAACAGTTGGTTTCAAAACAATCTTGTATTTCCAACAGTTATTTGGAGGGAAAAAAAAAAAAAGAAGTACAAAAATATTGGAATGAAGTGTAGTCACAAGAATGTCGAGTGAAGTTAACAACAGCACGTTTGTCATGATGAAAAATTCCAGAATTTAGTCTCCCTTGCCAAAACATACATAAATACATAACACTAGACTGTATAGTTATTTCTGAGAGTTATTATAAAAGCTAAATAGGTGTTAATTGAACATTTCCTTTCGTGGTTTTTTTTGGTGTTTTTTTTTTGCTGGCCCCTGCAATTGAATGTGTTTGATAGCAAGTTCCTGGAACTTCTCAGGTGTTATTCAAAACGTCCAACAAAGGAATGTTTTTGTTGTTATTTCCTCTGCTAAGCCAGAGGCAAAGTATGACCCAAACTATTTCACTAGGAAAACTTATTTCATAAATCTTGATATCACAAAAAGAATTCTGCTTTGCTCCTGTGTCCAATATTTTGAGAGACTATTTTGTTACAATATACGCATATGAAGCATATGACCCTATGTATCCAAAATATTAGCACATATTTGCCAGTAAATGATTTAAAGACTTTTATTCAAAAACAAAATCCTCATTCTCAATTTTTCATGGCTTTTCTCCTTTGACGTAACATCAAATACTCCATGACAACTACAAGGGAAAGTGACACAGAGACCATACAGTCTGACAGTTTATCTTGTCTTCTAGGAGCGGGAAAAAAGTTCTGATGAAGGAGGGATTCAAAACGTTAGAAGCACCCAGCGCTTGAATGACTGGCCTCTTGAGCAAAACAGGAATTCCTCTTTCAGCTCTCTTGGGAATATGTGGGAAGCGGGGACATGGGGAGGTGTTGATAAACACAATCACCTCCCCAATCAAACTGTATTTTGAGAGGGATGGAAGAATGCACCTTTTATGAGCCCTGAAGGAGTTGAGCTGTGAGAAAGGAGCTCTGTCAGATTCCAGGCAGATATAGACATACCTAGTAACGAGGTTTTGGTACCAGAGCAACATTGGGAGTGGAAATAGAGGCTCTGAAAGAGCTACATTCTAATAGTCCTTATTAGAAGGTGGGTTTGTAACTGCCAGGGTTGACTTGGAACAGATTTTTTTCTGACATTTAGGTGCTTAAGTAGCCATTGAATGTCTAATGGTCAGATAAAAATTTAACAGGCTGTCAAAAGACTGGGACAGGAGGAGAAAACAAACATAAGGGCTGTTTTTATTCTTTTTCCCTAGTAGTTCTACCTGAGCTATCCCTATTTCCTCCTGATCCAGAAGGACAGCATCAGTAGAGTTCTAGGATTTTATACCAAATGAAGGTGTGGCTTTTCCTCGTTAATTTTGTAAGATTTTCACTTGAAATAACTGGAAAGCTTTCTGAGGAACACAGAAGCCTCTCTTACCAAAACTCGGCACACCTGCTCCTCTCTGCAGGTGCAACCCTTTAACTAACAGCAGAGGCATTTTTTTTTACAGGCAGTGGTGTCTGCTTCTGGCAGGGGTAATGTTCCATGTTTAGTGTTAGTTCCAAGGATTGTTGTGCAGATAAGGCCACTGTTGGATCTTGTGCACTACACTGAGGTGCAGAAAGTAAAAGGCCACACCTTCTGTGAGGAGCAGCCAGGACAGGGGACTAAACTGATCAACAAGGCATTCCAGCCCACTGATCATCTTTGTGGCCTCCTCTGGATGTGCTGCAACAGATCCATGTCCATTTGTAAGTAATGTCCTTAATTAAATTCATTATAATAATCTCACAAGTGAATTGAGAAGTGTGACAAAGGCTCCTGATGAAGGCTTGTGAGGCAGAGCAGTTTCTTTTCTCCAGTTTTATTACGCTCTCATGGAAACCTGGCAAGGCAGGAGCTCACTGCTAGAGCTGATAATGCAGAATAACATCTCTTTGTTCATGCAAATTATACCCTTTCTCCCTCTTTTTTTTTTTTTTTTTCCCCCTGAGATAAAAGCCAGGGGATATGCAACTTTACTGCTTTGCCTTTTGAACCTTTAATTTTCTCCAGTATGTCCGTTACTTTCCTGTTTATTTGGCTCTATCCTAGCACTCCACCTCTAGTGATGAAGACAGAAAACACTGAATCATTATGAAATAGAGGCTCCAAAGGAGACACTCACCAGGGCGAATGCTTGCCTGTTTAAAAAGGGACCAAGTACATCCCAAGGCTGCTGCCAAATATAGACTTCTCTCTGTACAGCCTCTGTCTGTCTGTGAGAAGCTTTTCTTTTGCTTCACCTTCTGGTACCTGCTAATGGTGTGCTCAGTGAAGTACACGTGTGCTCTAAGGAAACAATGCACCTCCTGATGTGTTTGCTCCTCAGTCCTCTCCATTAGCTGATCTGGTAGACTTGCTGTTTTAGATCTGTGGGAGGAGGTTTGTGGGTTTGGAAGCCCCATTTCTACCCCAGCGCTGTGTTTGTGGTTGGCTGATGATCCTGGGGTCAGTTTATCTGTGGTCACAGACCATTACGTTCTGTAGACAGCAGGTCTCATACCACAGCATGAAAAAATTATTCTCTGAACACAGTTGTGTTTTCTGAATCATCTGAATATTTTAAACTATTCACTTTTTTGAAGATTGTGTATGCTTACTGGCTTGGAAAAGACGCTTTTAATGAATTTTTATGTAAACATCCAAGGAGAATGTGAGTACGTTTGTGAGGGTTTTTATTTCCAGTATTTTTTAATTCAGTTCTTTCTCCAATATAACGGCATCGTTATGACCTTTTTGACATGTTATCAAAATTTGTTTCTGCATATAGTAATTTTCTCAAGTTTGGTGATGAGCAGAAGAGAAAGTATTTTACATTAATGTGTCACAAATAATTTGAGTGCGTATAGTTTGGAAAAAGAACACAATGCTTCCACAAACTTCAGTAAGTGTTGGATCAGTCCGTGAGTGCAAGAATATGTCAAATTCAGATCAGGCATAAAAATAACAAACAGCCTACATTTTGCTCTTTTCTGCATAGCTAACTTTTCTAATATTTAGTATGTTCTTCAATATATATCATCAAATTCTCTACATAACTGATTCCTATGTAGAATTCCTTTAAAGAACATTGACCTGAGAGTCATAGAATCAAGTCACAGAGCTTCTACTTTTAGAGGAAAGCAAAAGAGCACACCCAGCAGACTGCTGTAGTCGGTAACTATGACCTGGATGTGCTTTGCAGGCTTGAAGACAAAGCTGTAACCTGAAGTTATAGCCTCTGTAACTCAGAGCTCTGAGTAAATATTTGTTTGTTGGAGTCCATTCCTGCTTTACCAGAAGAGGGAGAGTCTTTGATATGCATGTCTGGATTCCTACAACTTTCTGTACATGTTCTGCTGGCTGTACATGTTCAAATGTTGGTTAAAATGACCTGGCCTATGTGAGCACACTAATCAGCTTCATGAATGAGGAAATAAGACAGAGTAGTGGGACATCTTTTTTTTTTTCTTTTTACTTTTTTTTTCTTTCCATACAGGTGCTTCTAAAAAGATAACTTCTTAATAAGCAATTTTAACCATTGGATCCAAATATGTGTTGGAGCTCAAAGCACTTAACTAAAGTTTGATTTTTGCTAATCTTCTGCTTACATGAGCTCCTCAAAAACTAGGAAAAAATATGATGCAAAATTATGATTTAGTTGATTTATTTCCCAATCTATCCTGATTCTCAAGAGTGTCATCCTTTAAACATATTTTCTGGAAAAGAAATCAATAACAGCACTCAAAACTAGTTTTATAAATCAATGCCGCTCTCTTCATCTGTGGTCTTTCAAGGGGCATATATTGCCCATGGTGTGGGTCTATTAATAAAGTAACCACAGTAAAAAAAAAAAAGACAACCAATCAAAAAGCCCAGGTGTTGTAGTGACAACATATTTTAGACTATGTGCTTGCAGGGATTTATACACTGTAAAACCATGTCTCAAGCCTGAAAAGCCAGATATTAACAATTTTAATTAATTCACTATTAAGTGTCTTACTTCCACATGCACGTGTTTGTTTGCAAACTTAATTGCTTTCTAATACACAGATCAAATGGATAAGGCCTCTAATCTTGTCTGGATTAGAAGAAACTCCATTTTGCAATAAATTTATTAATTTTAAAATGGAAGAATCATAGAAGGTTAGGGGTTGGAAGGGACCTCTGGAGATCAGCGAGTCCAACCCCCCTGCCAGAGCAGGATCACCTGGGCTAGGCCATGGAGGAACAGATCCAGGTGGGGTTTGGGAAGTCTCCAGAGAAGGAGACTCCATAACCTCTCTGGGCAGCCTGTTCCAGGCTCCACCACCCTCACAGGAAAGAAGTTTCTCTTCATGTTGAGGTGGAACTTCTTGGGTTCCAGTTGTGCCCATTGCCCCTTGTCCTGTCACAGGACACCACTGAAAAGAGACTGACCCCTTCTACTTGACCCCCACCCTTCAGAGGTTTGTAAACATGAATAAGATCCCCTCTCAGGCTTCTCTTCTCCAGACTAACTCTCTTCGTATCTCCTCAGTTTCCAAGCTGGACTTTCAGGCAGGAACCATCATTTTATCAGCACCGAGTCCTGTGCTGAAAAGAATGGTGTTAATCGTAGAACCATAGAATGTTAGGGGTTGGAAGGGACCTCTAGAGATCATCTAGTCCAACCTCCCTGCCAGAGCAGGATCACCTAGGGCAGGCCACACAGGAACACATCCAGGTGGGTTTGGAAAGTCTCTAGAGAAGGAGACTCCGCAACCTCTCTGAGCAGCTTGTTCCAGTGCTCCACCACCCTCACAGTAAAGAAGTTTCTCCTCATGTTGAGGTGGAACTTCCTATGTTCTAACTTAAACCCATTATTTCTTTTTCTGTTGCTGGGCACCACTGAAAAGAGATTGTCCCCTTCCTCTTGACACCCACCCCTCAGATATTTATAGACATTCATAAGATCCCCTCTCGATCGTCTCCTTTCAAGGCTGAACATCCCCAGTTCACTCAGTCTCTCTTCGTAGGAGAGACGTTCTAGTCCCTTAATCATCCTTGTAGCTCTCCATTGGACTCTCTCCAGTAGGTCCCTGTCTCTCTTGAATTGGGGAGCTCAAAACTGGACATAGCTTTCCAGGTGTGGTCTCACCAGAGCAGAGTAAAGGGGGAGGAGAACTTCCCTAGACCTGCTGGACACAATTTTCTTAATGTACCCCAGGATCCCATTGGTCCTATTGGCTACAAGGGCACATTGCTGTCCCATAGACAACTTACTGTCCACTAGGACTCCAAGGTCTTTCTCCATAGAGGTGCTTTCCAGCAGGACATCCCATAGTCTGTACCGGTGCCAGACGTTATTCCTCCCCAGATGCAGGACTCTACACTTGGCCTTATTGAACTTCATGAGATTCACCTTTGCCCAGCTTTGTAACCTGTCCCTGTCATCTTCCCAGGGATGGAGGTGAGGCTGACCAGCCTGTAGTTGCCAGGGTCCTCCGCCTTGCCCTTTTTAAAGACTGGAGTGATATTGGCTTTTTTCCAGTCCTCAGGCACCTCTCCCGTTCCCCATAATTTTTCAAAGAGGATGGAGAGCGGCTCAGCCACAACATCAGCCAACTCTCTCAGCACACATGGATGCACCCCGTTGGGACCCATGGATTTGTGTGTTAAAATTTGCATCTTTTTGTATTTGAACACGTTATTAGTACAGTGCTGTCACTGCTGCCTGCTGTGCTGATCATTTCCTACCTGACCCAATGTACATGATTCCCTGGCAAGTCTCAGGAAGAAAGAAATTCCTCTTGAGTATGAGAAGGCCCTGTGTCTCTCCATCTGCTTGTGTCTAAATCCACTCTTACTTCTGAATGCTCTTAACTGTTATCCCTCATTTCTTCATGTTTTTATCACTTTTGTTCAGGTACCTGCCTATCCTGAGCTCTTCCAGACGTTCCCTTTCATCATGCAACCTGGAGCAGCTCAGGAAGTCATGATCTAAAAATGGAGGCAGATAATTATAACATCACTCACAGAGTGCCCCGGCATCTGGGTAATGCCAGCTCCGAGTTGCTGGACTCAACTGCCCTGGTTGGAGCATGTTCAGTGATGGAGCATGTTCAGCAGTGTCTGGAGAACTAACAGGACACAGGAATCCTTATACAGGTATTACAGAGTGAGGGAGAACAGAGAGAATTTATGGATCTTATGCTGCCCAAGTGATAAAGAAGTCGACTGCAAGTTTGCTCTACTATCGGGTCATGAAAAAGTTTTGTTTCTGTAAAATTTGATAAACCTCCCACACACAATAGAGAGCACCCTTAGCTTAATGTAACAAGTCCCTCTTCCCAACCTGTGAAGAGCTCTTCCTGTAAGACACAGATGTCATCCCCAAAGCATTTAATCAGAGCATCCCAAACTTCAGTGACTTTGCAGCTGCGGACATTGCTTTGCTTCATCATCGAGAAAGAAAAACTATCACTGTGGCCATCAAGAGTTTTGTACCTGAACAAACCCAAAAATGCTGTGTTATGCTTGCCGGGATTTTGTGTGCATTACACAAACGTAAGAGTTCCCACAGATTGCTGAGTATGGGCTAAATAAGGCCAAAATAACGCTTCTCTCATGGTACTCTGCAAGTGGCTCTATTCTCTCCATCCTCCTCTTATGCCACACTTACCAAACTTCCAACTTTCTTTCCTTGCATAAACAATTCTTTCAGTGGTTGGTCCCACAAATCCCTTCTCCAATCAATTTTCTGCTGACTGTCCCTTCTCTTCAACCATTTTAACCCATTACATCCTCCTACCCTTTTATTCTCTCTGGCCATCTCTGACCGATAGGATTCTGAAGATCACAGAATCATTTTGGTTGGAGAAGACCCTTAAGATCATTGAGTCCAACTGCTAACCTAACATTGTCAAATCCACCACAAAACCATATCCCTGAGCTCCAATATATATCTGTTTAAAATAAATAACTGCATTGTGAGGCAATCTAGCAATTGCAACATAACCATGTTAAGCCATCACGTGCATAAAGCCCAAATGCATATCCATTTTGCAACCTCAAAACTGATCACAACCTCATAACTATTAACTGTTTGTTACAAAGGCTTTTTTTTTTTTTTGAGAAAGTATTTTGCCTTTGCAGAAGAATCCTGCTGTGAGAGTAGAGGACAGATATGTCAAAATCTGAGGGGAGGGAATAAGGAAGAGTTTCATAGAAAATGAGCTGTGGTAGCATCGAGATCAGTGTCATGGCTGCTTGTCCCATAATTGTGTCACTAATCTAGGCCACTAGTCCATGTCCAGAAAAATGTCTCCAGTGGTGAAGTTGCTCCAGATCAACGCTGGGTTTCATATTCCTGCTCCTCTTTCTTCTTCGTGTGCCTTATTGCTGTGGCATTGAAAGGCCGTGGAATTGCAAAGGCAAATCCAGTAGCTATAGAGAAAATACAATATAATCCCCTTCGTTCCACCTTTAGAAGTGAAGTGGACATTTCTGAGAGTTATATTCTATACTTAAGTGAACAGATCTAGTGTAGAACTGCCTAAAATGATAAGGACTGAATGATAAGAAAAGATGGTCAGGTATATTCAAAAGTTATGGATCATGGGCGTCTCTGGATAAAAAGAGGGAAGGAAGTTTATACTCTGCTCTCATCTCACTGGACAGATGTCAGTTTACTGCTAGCTATTTGTTTAAATAGTGTAGGATTTTCTTCCAGCATACTAAACTCAGATTTGCTCGTAGCAAGGAGTCTCATTATTTTAACATTCTAATTAATGTCCGCATGGAAGGTGCTTATTATTATTGGCTCTACCTTGTCTGTAATTCTGACAAATTAACAGATTGAGGGAGACTGTGTTGATGTTGCCTATAGCTGTTTGTGGCTTTCCCATTTGAAAGTGTATATTAAAGCTGGATCCAGATTACAAATGTTTAATCTGGCACAGCTATTTGGTGGCTTCTAAAATAAATATTGTGTCATTAATATAGCAGCACCCATAAATGGGACTGGCGACATATAATGCTGTGTCTGTGGATATTTTCAAACTCTATTTAGGATCCTTAAGTAACCCCGCTCTGTGTAGGTATTGCAGTTTCACCTCTTCAATACCTAAATGCAATAAAGTAAGTTAAGACTATATTTTTAGCCTTAACTCTAAATGCTCAGGAGTTTGTGGTTTTTAAATGAGACCCTTAGTACTATCTGGAATTAGACATCTTTTGTGGTTCAATAGAAAATATACAGTATTGAGTTTTTCACTTTTGGTGCATTTTTACAATGGCATTAAAAATAGTGAAACCTTTCAAGTTTATTCAAGTTGACATGATGAACCATAATTACATTGTTTAGCATAGTTTATTGTATAAATATAAGAGATTTTTTCAAGCGAATTTTGATCCAATGCTAGGACAGTTCTTTGAACTATTTATGCTGATCTTTGACATGATATTCAAAGATGTGTCATCTCCATCCAAACCACTAGATGTATAATATTCTTACATATAGAAAGGTGTAAGCCAAAAGGATGTGAATATTAAAGCTAGGAAAAAATTACTGCATGGCAGCTAACATTTTTAAAAAAAAAAAAAAAAAGCATGGTCAATTTTA
The DNA here is from genome assembly GCA_013396935.1 of Baryphthengus martii. Taxonomy (NCBI): domain Eukaryota; kingdom Metazoa; phylum Chordata; class Aves; order Coraciiformes; family Momotidae; genus Baryphthengus; species Baryphthengus martii. Next base: position 85,432 of record VWZK01004505.1, read on the forward strand.
TTAATTTTTTTACTACCAAAGCAAAAAAAAGCTGAATCTCTATTGCAAACTACAGTCTTTAGGGACTGGGTGGAATAGCTGCTCCACTGCAGGGACAACAAAATGGCAGGCCTGTATTTTGGGATTTTGCTGACAGAAAGGCAGTAGTGGTGGAACATCCCACCAGTGGCAAATCCCCAACACCTTTTCTTCCCATCTCCCCTTTAAATATTCCGTATCACAAGACAGATGTTAAATTTAGTCCTTATGGAACCATCCAAGGTCAACCAGCGAAATTAGGAAGTAGAAATCTTCTCTTGCAGAGAATTTCAGCATGTACCAGGTGAAATCATTACTTAGGGACCACCCCCTGCTCCACTTTAGTTTTTCAGACTCTCTGCCCTCCTCTCCCCCTCCTCTCCTCCTTCTCTCCCCTCACCCCTCCCTCCTCTCCCCCGCCTCTGCCCTTCTTAGTAAGTGTAACTATAAATACAAATTCTGTTTTAAAGATGCACGTGTTCCACAGGATGGGACAAAGATCTGTGTTGTGCAGCACAAATCGTTAGTATGTTTATAAAGTGAGTGTGTAATTTTCCTGGCTCTCAAACTTCATATGCATCCTTTTGGAAACATTTCACACTTTGAAGTAGTGCTCAAATAGCTAATTCTGCGTTGATGACACTTTTCTTTGACGATCTTGTTAGACTAAAAGCACAATCATAAAAAATAAGACATCACCGGTTTTTCTTCTCACTTGTTTTTTGGAGGGCAAATAAATTATCAGTTTTAGCCTGAAGTCTCCCTGTGAAAAGGCAACAAGATCCTTCGGGGACAATCAGTCAACCCAGGACAAAATGTAAAATATTTGCTCCAAGTTTTTCTGAAAACTCCTACTGCTATTAAAAGAAACTTGGAATTTTACATACTGTGGAAAACAACCTTCCTCCTCTAAACCCCAAATGCAACTTCTTCCCTTGAGTGCTGCAAAACTTACACTTTTTACGCAGTTGATACAAAAACTTCAACTAATGCAGTGTAAACTTCTCTTTTTCTCCAAAAAGTAAACACAGAAAAGATCGCCTGTGTACACTTAGCAGGTCAGTTGCTCACCATCCTGAAGGCGCTGAAGAGATGACACTATTTTGATGAAGAGATACATTGGAAGGAATTTTTCACTGCCTTGTCAGCAGTGATCAACATCTAATCAAAAAAAGAGGCACAGACTTTTGTGAATGACAGGTTAAGAAAGAGGGAACAGAAGGAGAGAGAAGTCACCCAAAAAATACCTGTGAGCAAAGGCCAGATTTTGATGCATGTGAAAATGTCAGATTTCTATGAAACAGCAGCTCAGAATCTAGAGAGAAGTGTAAATTTTCCTGTGGTTCAGGAGGAGCATTGAACAGTAGCTGGTTATTGTCACTGCAGAAGAGATTTTTATTTTAAAAAAAAAAAAAAAAGTTAATAGATTTTCAGTGTTTCACTGCCATCTATTGGGCATAATGTGTATTGACAGTTTTTATAATTAAAGAATAAAAGCTAATTAAAGCACTGAGTAAAGAAACTTCAAATCGGTGTTTCTGTGCTAATTTAAGCCATTAAAGAAGATGAACTCTCCACAAATGTTCTTGTTACAGTATTTCTTTGCAGTTCAACAATAATTAAGCCTGCCTTTTAAGATACGTAACTTCAGTCAGCATCAGTAGGAGACAGATGTGATGTGGTGAAATGAGGCAAATGGAAAGAATTCTGGGAAAAGAAACATCCTATTCAGTATTCTCACATTTTCTGGGAGAGATCTACTCTGGGACCCAGATTAGGCCTAACTAGGTTAGAGGCCTAATTGGAGAAAATAATTCAGAGTAGAAAAGGGCGGTGAAAAAAGATGGCTGATGTAGCTAGTCCATCCTAGAAGGGTTGGTCAGGCAGGACTTGCCCTTGGTGAAGCTGTGCTGGCTGTCTTGAATAACCTCCCTGTTCTCCATTTATCTTGGCATACCTTTCAGGAGGATCTATTCCATGATCTTCCAAGGTACAGAGGTGAAGCTGACAGGTCAGTAGTTCCCAGAATCCTCCTTTCTGCCCTTTTTAAAAATGAGTGCAATGTTTCCCTTTTTCCAATCACCAGGGACTCCACCTGACTGGTGAGTGGCTTGACAATGACATCAGCCAATTCCACCAGGACTCCGAGATGTGTTTCATCAGGTCCCATTGACTTAAATATGTCCAGGTTCCTCAGGTGGTCATGAACCTGATCTTCTTTTACAGAGGGAGGTGCTTTGTCCCTCTGGTCCCTGTCCTGCAGTCCATTGGGTAGTGAGCTATAGGAAGAGAGGTTGCCAGTGCTGGAAGAGAGAGTGAACAGATGGTCCATGTCTATCCTTTCTGTGACTCCTGTGATTAAGAAGAATTCTGATTCATTCCCACTTCAGTCATCTACGTGAGTGAAGCAGGAAAGAATGAGCAACTGCCATTAACAGTGAAATGAAAAATAATACACAAACAATTCTACAGGCCCATAACTTACCTACCCTTTACAAACAGCAGTTCCTGTGGTTTATCAGAGTGAAATCCAAACACTTTTTAGTCTGAGCCTAAAGGGTCAACTGAGTTTTCAAGGGATCAGTTTTCTTTATAGGGCAGACAACTTCCTTATCATTTGTGCAGCCATGTCCAACACTTGTGCTGTCACAACAGCTGCATATTTTGCTGAAAATAGTTCTCCCTTCATGATAAATTATGATAACACAGGACTGAAAGAAAGCAAAGGAAAATTTCATGCCGTAGAGCCAAGCAGTAAAATAAACAGTGAAATACTGGTGGCTACACAGCAAATAGGCAGCCTTGGTTATATTATGATTCTCTCTTGAAGGAAAGACATACAAAACCAGCATGAGACAGAACATGACGTATATCTACTCCAGGATCCTGTCTGTGACAGCCCATGTCTACAGAAGAGTAAATGGACAGAATAAACAGGAACATATACCACAAGAGCATACAGAATTCTCTTCAAAACATATTTTTCTTGTTTTTTTTTCCAAAGGTCTAGAATCTCTGCTTCTCTGAGATTTTGAACCTAAGCTAGTTTTCAATGTATATCTCAGACCTTCTCATGTGCTCAGTTTTTCCATGTAAGAAATACAATGGAGCCTTTTCATTTGTGGATGAGGAATTATCTGGAGTAAATGCTGCTGTTTATTTTCAGTGATTGCAGGTAATTTACACAGCCACGTAATGAAATTAAACTGAGAAGAAAGTATTGAAGTTTCTCTGAGTGTAAGAGTGAGACTGAACTCCAACCACACCTGTTTTGGACATTAGATGTTTGGAAAGGTGTTTGGTTTTGAGCATATGAAGGAAAAAAAAAAAAAGAAAAAAAAAAAAGAATTGTGGAAAAACACCACTGAGTTGAATTAGGACAGTGACCATAAAGGTTTCCTAATACACTGACTACTTCATCATGATGAATGGTGTTTATGTACTGAGGACTAGGAGCAAGGGTGGTCCACACCAAGAGTTGGATCACTGACAGCAGCCTGGTACAGATCTGGCTCTCTCATAGGAGTGGGAGGCAGGTGCTGAGGATCGGACTTCAGTGACCTGCAATATAAACTCAGAAATAAAAGCAGTGATTTGAGACTAAAAGAGCAGTAACTACTACAGACTGTATTGGGGAAAAAAACTTGGAACGCCAATCCAGGAATTAAGAGTGGGAAATTCGATGTGGTACAGAAAGACAAATAAACCACACAAAACTCAAATTGTTGTTTATATGATCCATGACAGCAACTAACTGTTCTTTAAACAAATAAAGGTGAGAAAATAATTTCATTATTTTTCATGCTGGACAGTCACTGATTTCAGTCACTTTTCCTGCATAGTTCAGGTCTGCGATAAAGGAACAGTTGAGACAACTTTAATAAATTTTCTATCCTATTTTATGCAGATGTTGAAATGATTTGGTAAATGTCTATGCATATAAATCAGGTCCATAAAGAGGAAACTGTCTATTTTTATACAGCATTGCTAACAGTGATGATAGTGTGTGGAGCAATCTTTTCCATTATTCAAAGGAAGTGTCTATTGATTGGAGTCTGTTTAACCCAGACAAATGGAGAACCAGAGCTCTACTGGGAGGACACATCCAAAGTTGCTGATAGTGACTCATGCCCTTTTTTTTAGGAAACAGCCTTTTATTTCCTGGTCTTTTTCTGTTTGTTCTTCATAGGAACTGACTCTGTTTTACACATTTTAAAAAGGGTCAGCAATGAAGATGCAACTATGATGGTCTGTCACGTGCTGTGGTGCCTCTGAACAGCTTCAAAGATATTCCAGACCTAAAGACAAGAAGGAATTGTGGTCATGGAGCCCATGCCAAGAAACATGAAGGAACTGGCAAAATAAGGACCATAGCTCTGCACCTTTACCTTTTCCACAGGTAACCAGAGGGCAAGGAGCCCTGGTATTCTTCCGTACTTTCAAAAATAATGAACCTAAGAAAATTAAAGAAGGCAAAATATATCAATGACGTCAGCCTATCTTCTAAGAAGTCTTTTCCTAAATATATGTTAAAAAAAAATCCCTGGCATCATCTAATTTGATTCAAGACTAGAATGTTTTGGACAGGGAATTTGATAATCTCTGCAAATGTCAACACATTAGCGAGACTCAAAGATCAAGCTCTCAGTCTGAAGTTGGGCATGCTCCTCAACTAAATGGTTGTAAATCTTGTGGAGGAGAGAAATACCTGTTCATTCCCTCTCAGATTCTTTTTGCTCCTTCCACTAGTTTTTGGAAATGCTTGAGCTGTTTCCTGTGAAAAAACACTCTAAAATACAAGAGTCTGAGAACAGCAGTACTCCCTCAGAGAGAAGATCCATCTAGCCTAAGACTCGATCTCCCAAGAAGCCCACTATCAGTGTCTCCAGAAGAGCATATGAGTAGAGCAAGTCTACTTCTTTCAGGGTCCTGGGGATGCTCATAGGACCTCAGTGGCTGGATCTGCATCCCCCAGGACCCCCAACTCCATTGTTTCCTGACAAGGGCCCAGGGGACGTGTCTTAGCTCAGCCTGGAGCCTTCAGTCCCACTTGTCAATGTCTCAAGAAGAGCAGTGCAGGTCTACTTCTGTCAGGGTGCTGGGAGTGCTCATAGGCCTCAATGGCTGGGACCTGCCTCCCCTGGGACACCCTCACTGCTCCCCTCCTGTTTCCTGCCAAGGGCCCAGGGGACCTGTCTCAGGTCAGCCTGGGCCTTCAGTCCCTGCCTGAGCCCTGTTGGAGGTGTGCCCATCCCTGCCTCTGTCTCCTGGATGTGCCTGGGACCTGTCCTGCAGAGAACTGCTCTCCTGGCTGGAGCCCTCAGGCCTAGGTCAGAGATTGTCCTGCAGAGCTCCAGGCAGAACCCAGCAGAGCTGCACTCATCTGGTCTGTTCCCTGCTCTCCCCATGAGCTGAGTAACGATGAGACTGGGACTTGCCTGAAAGGTCAGGGGCGTTTCAGCTCCGAACACACTCTCAAGCACACAGAACAAGGTTACAAGTGGAATCCAGATTGTATTTTCTTTTATTCTATTTTATGAAATTTTTCGGAACCTGTTCCAGAGCCGATGCTGACAAGCATGAACACAATGTGCTTGTGCAGCCTGGAGCAGGCTGGTGCCTTCCTCAGTCGAGCTGGAGAAAACATCCTTTGCAGCCTGGCAAAGGCAAGTCAAAGAGCTGCAGAAAGCAGCAGCAGGAAGACAGGCCCAGCAGGGCCAGTTAAGAGCAAGGATGTGAAGAATGAGGATGGGGACCAACTACACAGAAAAGAAGAAGAAGTGCATGGTACCGTGGGGTGTTTGCCAGGGTATGAGGTATATCAATGACAAGTATCCAGCCAGGGTACGAGTGGTGCCCGGAGGTGCAAGAGCTGTGGGCAAGAACTGAGCCAAAATGGCCCAGAGAAGGCCTGACAAGGGGCTGTGCTCAGTGCTCCAGAGGAAAAGAAGCAACTCCCGAGGAGCCCAAGGAGCCTCCCCATCCCTGGGAGTCTAGAAAGATTCCTCCCCTCAGATGTGGGGCACGAGAGCCACCTTCGTGGAGCATGAGTAACAGGAACCTGGCTAAAGCAGTGGCCTAAAGGACGAGCCATGACAAGGGCCTGTGCTCAGTGCTACAGAGGGAAAGGAAAAACTCCCAAGGAGCCTCCCCGTCCCTGGGAGACTAGAAAGGTTTCTCCCCCTGGAAGCAAGGCACAAGGACCACCTTCGTGGAGCATGAGCAACAGGTACCTGGCCAAAGCAGTGGCCCAATGGAGCCGTGAGAAGGTGCTGTACTCAGTGCTACGGAGGAAGAAGAAAACTCCCGAGGAGCCCAAGAAGCCTCCCCATCCCTGGGAGTCTAGAAAGATTCCTCCCCCCAGATGTGGGGCACAAGGGCCACCTTCAAGGAGCATGAGCAACAGATACCTGGCCAAAGCAGTGGCCCAATGGAGCCATGAGAAAGTGCTGTACTCAGTGCTACAGAGGAAAACTCCCGAGAAGCCCAAGGAGCCTCCCCATCCCTGGGAGACTAGAAAGATTCCTTCTCCCAGAAGCAGGGCACGAGGGCCTCCTTCATGGAGCATGAGCAGCAGGAACCTGGCTAAAGCAGTAGCCTAAAGGAGAAGCCCTGACAAGGGCCTGTGCTCAATGCACTAGAGGAAAAGAAGCAACTCCTGAGGAGCCCAAGAAACCTCCCCATCCCTGGGAGACTAGAAAGGTTCCTTCCCCAAGATGTGGGGCACGAGGGCCAGCTTCATGGAACATGAGCAGCAAGCACCTGGCCAAAGTGGTCCAAAGGAGGCCTGTCCAGGGGCTGTGCTCGGTGCTGCAGAGGCAGGCAAAAAACCCCGGGGACACTGGGGGAAAAAAGCCTC
>VWZK01004506.1:0-70546 GCA_013396935.1 Baryphthengus martii
TGTCTTGTCTTAGAGAAGACGCTTCCCAAGTTATTGGGGTTGTGACGTGGAATGTTTAAATGCAAGAAAGTCTCACATCACGATAGCAAATGGAGGACGTGCCAGGAACAAACTTACGTGTACCGAAAGGAGCTACTAGAGCCTAAAACACAACCTGGCCTCCAACACATTCTCAGTTCAGTTACTTCTTCATAGGAAAATACCCTTCTCCTCGCTGTCTGTGAACCTTCCCAGCACCTACCTTCTTCTCCCCTGTAACTCTGCACACACTTATAGCTCACTATACATCAGGACACAGCCAGGAAAACATGAGAGCTTATAGAATTGTTCACTCCAGGAAGTATTTCATTACTATGTCCCCAAACTCCTGGTGTTGCTTGGACGCAAAGAGAACTCCTTAAGAATCAGTGAAGGCTGGTCACCCAGCTAAGCATACGTGCAGGTACAAACACCAAGGAGAATTTCACTCCAGACTCATCTTCCATGTTAACGAGACAGTTAAGGTCTGTTTTGACACAGCATAGACAGGACCAAACATTAGTTTGAGGACAGAAGGCCACAATCCCAGAAAAAATCTCTTTATCGTAAGTCCAGAAGGCAGTGGAGCATGAGATTTTTTCTTCCAAAAATTATGCTTTTCAGCATACGAAACAACCCAGGTTTGACAGGTCTTATCTGAACAGTTAGAAGAGTTTTGAACCCCAAGATTAAGGAAATATATGTTAATGAGACCCTGAAGCCAAGACAGTCTACAGGGAGAGGGTGAGACCTGTCTGAGATCTGGAGACCTTTTCATATCACTTTCAGTGACCAGCTTCTTTAAAAAACTCAGGAAACTATCAATGACAGCATGTACCCACAGGATGGGAGAACACTTAATTCATGCCAAATGTAGGAAAATTTTGTTCTCCATCCAGTTCAGATCAAAAATAAATGTAAAAAGAAAAAATATTTCAAGAATCATGAGCATGACCTTTTGACCACCTTCAGTCAAGTCTATAAAGCACGTCAGCGCCAAAGGTGCTAGAGTTCAGCCCTCGGCTCTGCCTGTGGAAGTTGGGTGTTCAGAGAATACAGTCAGGCTTATTAATCTGGTGCTTAAAGATGTCACCTCATCAAGAGCTGGGATCAGGAAGAAATCCCCAGCTGACATTAAGATGTTAAATGCAATGGACTGAATCCAATTATTATTTTTATTGGAATTACTAATAAATGGGATGGGGCTAGAGGGTCTGATTTCCAAGATAAACACGTGACATCAGTGCCACTGGAGCCAGAGACCGATACAAGCTTTCGACCTGCTCTGTGCCGCTGCTGTGCCAGGTCAGGCTCCTCAACCTCTGGGCAGTCAAGAAGCTCCCGTGGGAACAGGGAATCCCTGTCACTGCACCAGTGTCTGGGTGCTCTCGCGTGTCACACAGGCTACAGACCTGCATGGCTGCCCAACTATCCCACTAATCCCCATCTTCCATGAGGTATTTCCTTCTTTTGGCACCCACAAAATCCAAAGCTCAGGGATTTATGGTCCCTGCTAAACCTAGCACATAAACAGAGAGATCATCTCCTTCTATGAACAAATGGATTTCTCTCTGTGAAGAGGTCTCAGAGCAGCCTTCATCTCTTCAGGCTGCACGTGTGCAACCTGTAGCCAATGTACCAAGACAGTCTTTCTCATCATCAAAGGGCCTTTGCAGTTAGCTGATATGATTGCCTGCTAGTCTGAGCTGCTTCAGTGCAGGGATATGTCATAAACCTTCCTTCCAGAAAATCCTTCACTGCATGAGAGGAAAATGACTGGGGTGTGTTGACAGCCTTCAACTACCTGAAATCACTTTGTGGAGTGTTACAGGGACCCAGCCCAGCCAAGAACAATCACCCCTAAAATAGAAATTAAAATTAAATACCTTTACTTTGGTTTTTTTCATGAAAGAAAAAGCAACATTTTTCATTGGAGCACCCACTCCACCTCTGTGTCACTCTGACACCTTCACTGACAATCACACTTAGCTTCTGCCAGTGCCCCACAGAGCCCACCAGGATGGGGTCACCACACTCAGAATCCACCTCCTGCTCTGCTTGGTGTCAGTTAAGCAGAAAATGGCTCCCTATGAACAATCTCTACAATGAAAGGTACCATGCTGTACTGAGGCCACTGGCGGAGAGGAACAGAGACAGAGGCCAGTACTGGATTCGGCGACATGCCGTCGCTCTCCTGGCGCCGTGTATCCGCACTGGACTCCAGCCAAACGTAAGAGGTGATTTCACGACATCACTCCAGTTTACACCAGTATAAACAAGACTGAGCTCCTGCCCTCACTTTCCCCATGCTACCAGTGCTGCTTTGCTGTGTGACTGCCAGTCTGAAGGCCAATCTTGGCTGCCCCTGGCTTACTGAGGGACACGGACTCTTACGCTTCAGCGCATCCTTGCATTTGAACAAGATGTTTGTTCAGACATATTTTTAATCTTGTTGCTACCCTGGCTTCTGCTCGTTCACCGTCTCGCACAGCTGTTGGTTCCACACCAGGGAAACAGGCCGCTTATCTTGCTCAGTCCAAGGGAGGGCTGCTGCTCAGGGAGGCGATGGGTGCTCATCCCAGCGGGAAGAACTGCAGTCCCGTGGCAAGCAGAGGAAATCCCAGCAGTTCAGAAAGTCTCAGCAAAGCAGGAGAGGAAATACCAAATAAATACCTGATCATCAGAGGAAGAGCAGCACCATCCTTCTGGGAAGTGCTGTCTTTGCTGCATCTCAGAGGGCTGCAGGTAAGGACCCACTTCTGGAGACAGAAGCTCCTTGGGTAGAGCTTGGGGACTGATGTGGGGCTGGGCAGCTCCAGGTCACATTCACTCTTTACAGGACAATGCCACATATGGCCACAAACTCAAAGCTGGCAAGTAGAGATCTGTGTTGCTGAGCAGGATGGGCTCACCCATCACCAACATTTCAGTTCCCGTTAACTTGGGCTGACGGTGCCAAGGGACCACCTTAGCCAAGCCCAGTCACCCTAACCACACCGTCTCCTTGGAGCTGACACCTGCAGGTCAAGCTACGGTCAAGGCCATCAGCAGACAGCCCAGTCCTGCTCTCTCCATGCACTGGGCAGACACACCAAGCCTGGGCTGCAGTATGGAGCAGAGAAGAGCTAAATAAGATAACAGGCAACAGGGCCTTCAACTAAGTCAAAAGTTCTCTGTTCACTTTTCCACACAGACATCAACAGAGAGACCTGATCCCTGCTCCTTCAAGCTTGTCAGCACACAACACATGGGGCCTACCTAAGCCAGCTGATCTGGCAGTTCAGGCTGAGGCAGTAGACCCAGCTCCTCCTCCTCCCAAGGAGTGAAGGGACTGTACAGCCTCAGCTACACTTACCAGTGGCTGCAGTGAGGGGAGAGGGGGATGAGTTGCCCTTTGGAGGCCCAGTCTCTTCACCGCCTGCCTCCCGCAAGCCCTGCACCAGCAAACTGGATTTCCACACTTATCCCACACCCAGCCTTTGTGCCACCCCACTTGGTTTTACATGGCAGCCACGCTCCTTCTCAAACGGCGCACAAGTCCAGAACAGAGCGACAGTGCCGCAAGGTGAAGTACAGCCGTGAACAAAATGTCTGGACAATGGCAGCAGCAAAAGGGACTGGCGCCGCTTCCTGCTACTGCTGCCAGATATCTCCTGGTTGCACAAAGAATTCGTTATCACCTTCTCTCACCAGAGCTGGGCAAAAGGAGCTTTGCAGCCTTTGTTTCTGCCTCACTAATCATTGCTAAGCTGACAAGTCCCATGGACCAGGAATACACCACTCTTCTGGCTCAGAAACAGATCCCACACCTTGCCTTCACTCTGACTGCTGAAAATGGCCTGTGATGCCATTTTCCTCTTGTGATGGAAGCTGAACGTCGCTGCTTTCCCCATCAGGAACGAACACTGGCGGAATGAAGCCCCAGTTCTGGCCGCTTGTTGCTCCAGACAGCAGCTGAACACATCTGTGCAGGGAGAGGGGCACTGGGCAGGCACAACTGAAAGCCTGGCTCCTCTCAGTCCCTGGGTGGGCAGTGCCAGTGCCTGCCAGAGCCACGGAGCTAGAGCTGGCACAGACTGGCAGTCGTGCTCACCCCAGCTCGTGTCTCCTGTCGCTGCCAGCCTCAGCACTCCTTGGGAGAGGTGGAAAGTCATAATGCCAACATCAGTCCCCTTGGACAGACACTAAGAAACCGTTTCACTTGCACCCAAGTGATCTGCTCAGGATCAGCTGGATGGATTCAGGAGACAGGAGGAGAAAGGTCTTACCTGTCTGCTGCTCAGTGGTTTAATGTCAGAAAGCACTGGGACAGAAAGCATCTCGAGCTTCACCGCCTTAGATCTCTTTTGGTCTTGGTTCAAAAAGACAAACTGTAAACCAAGAGCTCACATATAATACAGGAATTTTCCTCCCTCCATTGTCTCCAAAGGTATGAAACCAAATTCTACCTCAGGTGGGCTGCAGCCTTGTAGGGGTCCCAATGCAGGGGGACACCTGCATCTGCCCTGTCCCCTGCTGTACCTCCTGCAGGGGTGCTGGCCCACAAGCAGTGCCCAATTCATAGTAACTACACTCCAGGAGCTACTCAAACCTCATGTAAATAAGACAAAAGAGAAACAGATCAATTTTACCCTACAGAAGGGAAAGAGAGAGGCACAGTCACTCCCAGACACATTAGCACTGCTGAATAACCCACTGTGCTTTGGACTCTCTCCCTCTACTAACGGCACTACTTTGTAATTTTCCAAGGAAAAATGATTTTGACCCTGCAGTAAATGTCTGTCCAGAACTGCCTCCCCTGAACTGGCAATGCTGTGTCACTACACCTCCCTCAAGTGTCCTTCTGCCTACCAGGCCTCAACTGCTCTGAATGGAATCGGGCCTGGGGATGAGATGACGATGGCAACCAAATCCAAGGGCATCATCCGTTTTCTTTCTAACAGACACCAACTGCTCCTCCCTTCCTCCCGGCCTCCCCGATCGGAGGGTTATCTGCTTACTGCAGCACTGGCCACCTGCCTTGGAGCCCTGTCTGGGAATTCGGCGTGTGGATGCTACAGTTTTGTGTTTTTTGCTACACACGCCCAGAAGAAGCAGTTGTGGCCCTGCAAAACCCTGAGACAACGTTACGTATTCATGAGTGCCATCTACTGGCACCTTCTCCCTTAATTAACCTTTACAAAGCCACTTTGTGGGAGGTGGAGCTCTTCAGACCCAGAGCACACAGGTACCACTGGCTTCTGTTCTATCCCTAGCAGTAGAAATAGCCTGTGTCTTCTCCAGTATCCCAACATCTCCGTTCTCATCAGCTGCAAGAAATAAATCAAGGTGGATTCATACTATAATCTGCTACAAAGAGAGTTTAAGTAAAGTGAACATATTTTCCTTGTAGGGAAAAAATAACAGTGAAGCAAACATTTGAGATCTCAAGAGGTTCTTGGCAATGCTTCTCCTAGCTGGATGAGAAGACATCAATGCACAAAAAATACCCATCCGCCATATACATATCTTGGCTTCTTCCCCAAAAGATGGTCTGGCCCCCTGGAACCTCAGTTTCTAAGGTTTGCAGCTGCAAAGAAAGCCTCAAGGCTCAGATGCCCAGAAGGTATCCTGCAGAGTGTGCTGAGAGCCAGAAAGAACAGCTCTACCACGAGTGATCTCATCCCTAATCACCAAGCCACTGGGGGACAAACATGAGTAATTTATCCAGTTTTCCTGGGAGAGAGAAGCAAGGGGATCCCAAACCTGTACACCTCGTACAAAGGAGTATTTCGCTAACGGGGCCAAAGTCAGAAGCATCTGCGAGGCACCGCTGCTTATTTTGCTCCCCGAAAATGCCAGGGAGACTTAGCAGAGCCCCTTTGTTCTATGAGCTCTGCCCACTGAAGGAGAGCCACGCAGCACCTACCCTCATCAGGGCAAGAATTACACTCATGGGAGTTTTATGAAAAGATTCTGGCAAAACTAGAGAAGCTGGCAACAGCGGGAACATGCCAATCTAACTGACAAGTAATATGAAGGTCGCTGAGAGATGAAGAGCAAGGGACTGGAGCACAGCGGAAGAAAGACATCCAAAAGTGTAACAGAATCAGACTTGGCATGAAGTCTCCTTGACACAAGATCTGGAAGGAGCAGAGCCACTTCATCTCTGAGCCACACAACCTTAGGATTTGTGTTCTCCTTCCATGTCTGTCCTTGACATGGAGCCAAATTCATCCTTTTACCCTTACAATGAATACCCTGTAGGACAAGCTTTCCTTATTGCCTCATCCAGACACACACATCAGCCTTCCCTGAGACCACAGCAGCCAGTGCCCCGCTCTCTTTCCTTGCCTTCTGTCCTCTCCCTTTTCGCTCACCCCTCCCGTTTCCTTTTTCACCTTCACACAAGAAACAGTCTTACAATTGGAGCCAGAAACAGATATTCATCCTGCAAAGAGCCACCTCAGTGCAGCAGGCTTAGATCCTAAACTCTGCCAGGAAGGCATCGGAGTTACGCACACTCCTGATGATAAAAGTCATTAACCATCATTATCAGGTTGCCGTAGTGTCAGTTCTGGTGCTCACTCTAAAAAAGGACAATGTCTGACGGCACAGAGTTTAGCAAAAGAGAGAAAACCTCAGAATTTAAAGTCCAGATAATCCATCTTGCAGAGAGAGCCAAAATGAGCTCAGGGCCTGTAATGGAGTAACATGAAAGTTGGGATGCATCTCAATCACACTCTGTACGTACCTGTGCCGTGAAAAATCCTGAGATTAGTGTGTCCCTGACTTATTTTTAAACAAAAGCATAATGAGAAGCATAGCAAAGACTGGAGACTGGAAGTAAGAGGAGCATTTTTAGAGCAAAGCAATGCATTATGAGATAATTCACTACGCAAGCCAGATTTTGTCTGACTTACAGTTTCTGTACCCTCACTGGATGTCTGTCTAAATGACATGTTCTAATCCAAGCAGAAGTTACTGAGCTTGAAGTAGAAATCTCTGGATAAAAGTTTGTGATCCGTTTTGCATGGCAGGTCAGAGTAGCTGGTGGTAACTGTCCCATCCTCTTCTGAACAGCCAAAGAACTGGCAGCCAGAGAACAGCAGGACACAGTAGTAATAGTTTCCCATTATCTGGGTTCACAGAACCATTAAGTCAGTACTTTAGCAGGTAGAATATCCATGTCACCTACCCAGGGTTTCTCCAGCAGTAAGGAACATTAAGGAGATGTATAGTATGACCCATATAGACTGCATGCAGCAAACCGGTGACGAAAATAAACCATTGCAATAGGTAGTTTGGGAATGTCTGTACCATATGTGTTACTAGTTATTAATTGTATTCCCATAGCAATTTGCTGCTGCAGTGCCCTGTAGCCTAAAGCCCCTCACTTTCTAGGCATTAATTAGGGCTCACAATAAACGCTGAGAAGTGACAGACCTGCCTTCGTCTCTCTCTTACGTCTGTAAAGCCCTACAAGCAAAACCCAAAGGGACTTGCAAGAGGTCATAAGTGAATTAATAGCACTGACAGAAACAGAGCTCAAAGCTCCTGGCTTCCAGGTTCCTCCCACAGAGAGGGAAAGGTTGGTAACAAATCCCCAAAGAAGTGGGAATGAAGAAGAAAATCACAGTGTGCAGTCTGGCTGTGCTCACCGGTTGAGTTAATTAGATTGTGGCCTAATTAAAATACAGTCTTTGCATCTTGCCCTTCTTCCTTGGTGATGTGGGCAACAGGTATAGCTTGCCCATATGTTTAAACCCCAAGTTAGGAGATGGTTTCCAACGATGTAGAGAGTGGAACAGCCCTATGATGGGGTGAGAAACCCGGTGATTTCAATCTGGCACCCAGCCCATGGAAAGCACCACTGGATATAATTGCTTGCAACAGCAGAGGGAGAGAAATGAAGACTCCAAAGGCTCCTCTCGCTGCTCCCTTCCACAGCAAACCTAGTTTTAGAAGCACCAAACACTTGCCAGTTCAGATGAAGCTGGCCAGTGTTTGGCACCTCTAGAAAGCAGCTCTTTGGCAATTTTAATGGACACACGAGTCCAATATGCTTTCAGTGGCTGGAGTTAGAGAAAGCCAAGGGGCAATCACACACCTATGCAGCAGGGTGAAGGTGAGGAAACGGTGGCATTACTTGTGTTATGGTGTCTCCCCTCCCTTTTTGCCAGGAACATGGTAGAAACGAAAGGGAAATGACTCACAACGGGCCACGAAAACGAAACATTAACCAAAGATTTGACCTCCACAGACAAAACCTAACAACTGGGAAAACCACTACAATAAAAGCTTTTTTTATCTAAAGATTGCTTTTAGGGGGCAATGGTCTGCTCAGGGGAAAAAACTGGGTTTAACTTGCTTAATCTTCAATGAGTTTGAAGGGTCTGATGAGGAACTCACCAGAAAAACCCTGCCGCTGCCATCACTCGCCCGTCCTGCTTAGGCAGAGGAGCCACGAGCGCAGGCGGCAGCGCAGCCCCTCTGGGAAAAGGAGGTTTGCAGTAACCGGGGAAGAGTGCAGTCCAGGCTCCTACTGAAACCTGCAGTTCACATGAGGATGAAGAGTTACAAAATTAAACACCAAAGTCTCCCCCTACAGAATCAGTTCACGAGTGACCTGAGGCGAAATGCTAAAGCTGATACAAGCAAGTGCGCACAGAAGGACCGAGCCAGAGCATTCAGGGAGTGCCCACGGCAGCTTCACACGGGCTGCACGTCCGAAATAATTCCCCACCAAGACAAACACCCACCAAGACAAACAGATGCAGACAATGCTGAAAAGTGTGTTTGGCAGATGAGAAGGGGAAAAAAAAAGTCTGTAAACTCTGAAGGTAAAAGACATTACTCTCGTCCTTAATAACTCCCAGATGTATTTTCCCCTATCTTGTTGGCCAAACACTTCAAACCAGTGTTGCATTTCCTACTAAACCATGATGTCCACACAAGGAAACTCACATGAGCAGTGGCCCATGAGACAGTATAGTGCTTTGCAAATGAAGTTTCCAAAAGCATTTGAGATCATGGAAGAGAAAAAGAGGGATCAGAAGCAGCAATGAATGAACACAGAGAGACAGGATTTCTCTGTACGTCAGAGCTCTGAGCTTCAAAATCACGTGGAAATCCCAGCTTTCCTGCTTTTAACAGGAAATAGCCCAGGAGATAGACTGAAGGCTCTGAGGCAATTCATTTCCCAACATGACAATGCAGTCTACAGCCAGAGCATCACATTGCAGTCACGCTGCCCGTTACTCAGGGTGAAAAAAACATCAAAGAGCAAGAGGAACAGATCCAGCGAGGCATGGTGTGAATCTGCAGCTGCACTCTTCTCTCTCTCACAGCTCACCTGGCTGAGAGCAGGGAGCCTGTCAAGTAGTCCCTTTCCCCTGCCTGATGGACTGTGTCGTACACACCAGTTTAGAGCCCCCCTTCCATTAGGAGCAGGTAGCACTGCTGGTTTACTGCAGCACAGGAGGCTCAAACTCCAGAAAGGTCTGGTTGCAAACAAAAGCCAGGGGAGAGCTCATGTCTTTATGAACTTTTATCAGCTTCTAGTTCTTTTTCTCTTCTTTTTTTGCTGTTACCTATCATTAAAATAACATTTGGTGTTGTCACAATGTTAACCAAGAGACGCTGCAGACTCAGAAAGTCAATCTCGGTCTAACCTGCTGGGTACTCACTCCTGGTACCCTGACAAGAAAGCACAGCCTAAGATGGAGAGAACAGGGGACTCACTCCTTGGAAAGGTTACATGTCTGATGTCTACCCAGCTCATAAAAGAAACATTGCAAGGGGTTAGACATGGAAGACTTATAAGTGGGATGATCCTACACAGAAACATCAGTAACTGCTGTTAAATAGCATGGAAAGGCTTGATTCACAGCCCCACAAAGGATCTGGGACAGAGAACGTTAGTAGCACCGTGTAATGCCAGGCCTTCAAATGCTGTCTTTAAAACAGCCATTCAATATCCCTGCAAAGCTGCCGGCTTGTACTTCCTGTATTATCTTCCATGCTCACTTTGGTCCTGATCTCAAAAAGATGCTGTTCAGCTCTTCCCAAATGCCACCCCCCAGTTCCACACAGCCGTGAGCTAATCGTGCATTTCTATGCCTTGAGAAGTCAGGATAAGGACACTCTAAAACCCAAAGGCAAATAAAACAAAACAGTACTGGATGCTCCTCAGGTCATCAAAAACACAGGGTAGCACTGCAGTGTGGGCACAATGCTTTCTGCTACTGTGCCAGGATTTTAGGAAGATCTCTGGGTTTTTTCTCCCTTCCTGATGCTTCCTTAGAGATCAGGCTCTCCCCCGCCTGGTCCTCCTGTGACAAAAGTCTCGTTGCAGCTGCAGGGAAAGGCAAGTCATTCAGCTTGCATGGCTGCCTCTGCATTTCAAGCTGATTTGTATGAGACGCTGCCACCCAGCACAATTTGCATACCGACCAAAACGCGAGACCGGCACAAAACGAAGCAGGAAAACCATTTGTCTCTCCTCTCAGAAAAGGTTAATGGCATGGATACTTTGCAAATGTTTACTACGAAGTGCTTCCTAAGCCTCTGAGCTATAGAATTTGTACATAAAAGGAGGTTCGCCCTCTTTCCCCAGTCCCACAATCCTATTTGCTTCAGATTAACACGAGTGACCTCTACTTCACTCGAGCCTCATTCATCGCCCACGGAGCAGGGCCTGGTTTTGCTGAATTATTTCCCTGCCATCATGAAATGCTATTCAGCTGCATTGGAGGGGACAAGGCTGCAGATGCAGGTGTTGGTTTTCTATTACATTAACCGTTCGACACCCAGACAAGATTGCTATTTAAACTTTACTCAGACCAAGAGGGTTGCAGAAAAGCACGACAGAAGTACGAGATACCTGACAATGCACCAGAACACTAGACCCAAACATGCGATAAAGAAAACAGGGGTGAATTACATCCTGGTCATTACATGGGACCATACACATCAGGGGACAAAGCAGCCCTGCCATGAAGCACCGCTTCTTAGCTCCTCCTGCAGCTCCCTCCTTCCCTGTCCTCAACGGTGTCAGTCACCCAATGTGCCCCACAATTGTTGTCTTGAGAGTACATCGGAGGCTCTGGGATGGGTGCCGCTTGAAATGGCTTAATTTAAATTGACGTATGAATTGTCACCTCCAAATTAAGCCAGACTGAAGAAAACCCTTCAGGACTTTTCTGTCCCTTCTCTCTCTTTTTCTTGCCCTCTCACTTTGCTTTAAAATAGTGCTTACACACCACCCACCTCTCTGGCCATCAATAGGAAACAATTCCTACTTGAAAGGTGTCTTCAGTTGCAGACTGTAAGGGCAGGGAGGATATGCCCTCGTTTCCCCAGTCCTCCAAGAATAACAGCCCAGACCGAAATCCCTCCACAAGTCAGATCTCTCGTGTCAGACACAAACCCAAATTATCCTGGCATGTAAACGCAGATCCGTGCTGAAAGAATGGCCATTGGGCAATTAACAGAACGAGCATTAAATCTGTCTGGCTCCTTTGTTCTCCAGGCAGGGTGCAAGATTGACTGAACCCTTTTACTTGGGCAAACAAACATCAGGCCCAATCCTCAGCTGGCAGGTCGCCACACAGGGCCATCAATTTCTGTCACCCTGACTGAAATTTTGACCTATGGCTTCCAGCTGCATCAAAGCTCTTACTTGGTACCTGCACCTCCCATACCTTCAAATGACACAATAACACTATGTACCATTTTTTGCAGACCAGGCACAGCTTGTCCCAGACCTCGCTGTTCTTGTTCACACCTTGCAATTCAGTTCTGTTTTTTCCTGCCAGCTGGATACCACTACCAGGCTTGCCCTCCTGCCTCCCCACCCTGTTCTGTCTCATGCACACAGACTGTGCTGAACAGTTTTAATGCAAAGTTCTTTAATATAGAGAACTGGTGGCAGTAACCGTCCTGCTGTCACGGAGCAAGGGACATAGACTATTTAAATACCTTCAGCACCCAGATTGTCCCAACAAATATTCCATCCTTTAGCTCTCCAAAGAATTCTATACCATTCCTTACTCTGCACAGACAAGAATTTGCTTTTGCATTCAGTGAATGGTGGCTGGGTTTTTGGTTTGAAAAACAAACCCATGTATTTACTGAAAAATCACACGTGACTCTTGAGATGAGCAAAACCCATTTTAAACAGAACCCGGGGGAATGAGCCAGAACACAGAGGGTGTTGTGTGGGCCTTTCTTTGACACATACATACTGAATTCCAAACAAGCCAAAGACTGACCAAGATTGGGACGGTGATCAGGATAAGGGAGATTCCTCCACTGGAGATCAGAGTAGCCAGCTTTTTTTAGCTTAACCAAATAGAGACTGAGAGGTCATCACTGCAGTCCAGAAATAACTCAAAGGCAAACACCAAGGAAGAAAAATAGCTAGTCAAGATCAGCGATTAGAAATAAACAAAGAAGAATAAAAAGGTGGTAAGTAAATTTGGACTGGAAATGATAATATTTCTATTACCAGAAGGATGAGGCAGAAGCTACTTTTCAATAAAGGTAATGGGAGAAAGAAAGAGTTAACCATCTTTGGGAGTTTACAAAGCAGACTCTAGGACATGGCACCTGCAGTCAGAGGGGCTGAATCAGGCACCCTCGAGCTTCCTCGCTACACTGGGTGCTCAGCTCAGAGAAGGAAGAAAAAAAAAATAGAGGAAAACGTCAACATTCACCACTGCTGTCAAAAATCTCTCATTAAAACTAGGCCACAAATGCAGCAAGCTCTGCAAGGAGGAATGCCCAGAGGAAAAAAATGGCATCTCGGTGAATTCAGGCTCCCTGATCGTTTGCGCCTCTCCATCACAAACACAGACACTTGCCCCACGCTTGCTCTCCAGGATGAACTAACTGCCA
The DNA here is from genome assembly GCA_013396935.1 of Baryphthengus martii. Classification (NCBI taxonomy): domain Eukaryota; kingdom Metazoa; phylum Chordata; class Aves; order Coraciiformes; family Momotidae; genus Baryphthengus; species Baryphthengus martii. Next base: position 12,898 of record VWZK01004506.1, read on the forward strand.
GTTGGGATTTTTCTGTAGCACGTCTACAGCGAGGCATCAGGAAACTCTCTGTAAAAGCTATTGGAGTAACTCCACCCCAAAGTGCACTCTTGCAGCAAAACAAGCCATTAAGAGGAAAAGCGGTTAGGTTTTTCTGGACTCCTATTTAGTCTCTGTAACTAGAACTGGCAGGAATCAGAATGGAAGAGAAACGCTTTCACCTCTAGTTATAATTTTTCAGAAGAACTGTGCTTGAGTTTTTCCCCCACAAATACTCTCCATCAACATTTGCAATTTATGGCCCAAGAGACATGGAATGCAGAAAGCAGACAAACACATAAAGCAGCGTGTCTACTTCTTAAAATCTTTTTTAGCATTTCACACACACAGTGCAGAGAAAGAAAGGAGGAAACTCAGCTGGCCTGCTATAGGAAAAACTATTTTTAAGGGTTTATTTTCTAAACTGAGAGAGTTATAGCACAGCACTGCTCTTCTTCCCTCGTTCAATACCTTAACTAAGGATTCAGTGTTCCAGGTTTGACATGGCAGGACTATACGCTGGATGATAAGATGCTTTATGCAGATGTTCTCTTAAGGAAACAGTGATCTCTGCCTGTAGATCTATCCTCCTCTGACAGCCTGGCAGTGCCACTCAACGACTTGTATCATGACCAAAACACCAGCGAGCTCATTCTTGTCACCTTGCATGCATAGGACTTGCAACAAAAACCGGGGCCATGAGGTAAAAATATAAAAGGAAAATTAAAGGGTAGAGGAAAATCAAGGAAATGGGTAAAACATATGTGGGGAAGGACACAGCAGGAAGAAATTCAGTGCAAATTCCTCCCTCCTGTACACCTCCACTGCCACTGTCTCCAAACCGCGTCCATGACTCTCTTTAATAAAACCTTCCTATTCTGCAAACACTTCAAAAATACATAGAAGCCTTTCTGTCAAATATAGAGTGAAAGAAATACCGACAGGTTTGTCTTTTTCCTTTCACACTCTCCCTCTGTCTCAGAAGCACCAGATCTAGAAGGGGTGCGAAGTCACACGTGGGTTTGTTGGGAGATCCATCAGGGCTCTGCACACATCTTCCCTCCCCACACTGCTTCACCTCTGCCAGCCCAGACACGAGCAGGCGACTCCCGAGAGCTGGAAAGCTACAACGTAGAGAACAGCCCCGCACACCCCAATGTGCCTCAGGTACTTTCGTAAGGCTCTGCCAGATCCTCCATTCTGCTCTATCTTTGCTAGATACCTTAATAAGTGATGTTTTAATAATACATTTTACAGTCACACGCAGTGCTCTTCTCAACAGCATTCTCCCTCTTAAATTGGCGAGAGTAGAGAAGCACAGTCTGCGGGGTTTAAGAATGCTTGGTATTTTGAATTTTGAGGCCATCATCATTGCCAGATTAAAACTGCCCTGGCTGATCCTAACTACAAAAACAGTTATCAGCCCTCCACAGGCTTGTAGAAGGTCAGGGCAGCCAAGTAGAGGAACCTAAAATTCAAGACAGACTGTCTGTGTGTTAGCTCTTAATTTAGAAGTGGCCTGGGTATTTCAGCACTTACTTAAGGTTAGGAGTGCGAGTCCTTTCACTGAAGTCACAGGAGCTATTTGTGGGCTCAGAACTCAGACATGCATCAAGCACCTTCCTGACTTGTGGCTTCAGATCATAATGTTTGTGAAGCAGTCTGCTGCTCAACACCTCCTTGTCCAGCCCCTTACGTGATGATCCTATCTCACCTGGGATCTAAGAGCCGCTGTATAGTAATTATTTAATTTAAATTACATCAGTTGAGATTAGCCTCAAGTTTGGCTTTTTGAGGAAAGAAAAAGAAAGCATCCATAGACACACATTGCCTCTTTCAATGTCTTCCTGAAACCCGAGATTTCCTTGCAACATTTAATGCTGTGAGGGTCACTAAGGAAAAGTGGGACTGCCACACACTTCCCTACAGTCATTAAACACAAGAGTTGTCAGTTCTAAAGACAAAAGCAGAACTGTAAACAGTACTACTTGTAGTAATGATGATAATTGGAGGAGGAAAAAAAAGAGAATCAATATTTTTCAGCAGCGCTGGATGTTCCCAGCAAACGCTAGAAATGGCAACGGTGCTCAGTGGCAGACACAGCTTACTGCTCCCAGAAACCTTTCTCACAATCACAATTTTTTTACCTCTTTAGCCTTTATTTTACAAGATTTCTGCCTGGGTTTGCCCTCTGCAATCTGGAAGCTGAACAGCCAGCCACAGAGCAGCAGGGAGCCTGAGGCACTAACCCTGAGACCTGGGCAAGTTCCTCGCTGTCTGCCGAAATCGGCCGCTTCCGAGATCCCAGCAAAGCCCCCTCCATCACAGGGCTGCCTGGTGGGTGAGCGAGCACCAAGTCTGAGAAACAGGCAAATATTTAGCGATCCTTTTGGCACAAACACTCCTGTTGAGGGGAATGAAAAGTTCATTTGTATTCCCATATGCCAAGCGGTTTGTACAGCTCCCGCCACCGCTGTGTATCACACGCACAGGATCAGACCGCAGGCGAGAGAGAAAGTGGGTCGTTAAGTCGCAGAAACTCAGTCAACCTGTCCAGATATGAGCCTCGGGAGAACATTCCATTTAGATAGTTTCCTCAGCCCTCCTGAAGCTCTGTTGATGATCGATTAATCTAGACGTACAGAAATGATAACAACTTGGTAAAGCTGAGCATGCAGGAGGTCATTTCTAAAGCATCGTTATGTGCATGAGAAGCTTCAACACTCGTGGCACTATATTTACAATCAAGCCTCATCTGGCATTACCTAGCTTTGGGAAGGGTGTAGTAGGGGGTACTTTGCTTTAATTCCCTATCTAATTAAGATCTGATTTTGTTCCAGCAGCCAAAGCCATCTTCCATTTTCAAAGCATAACAACGTTTGCCTGCAATTATAAATTAAGTCATTTCATTTAAAAGCAACTGCTACATGCAAGAAACTCCTGTACCTTGGATGTCCTCGTGGAAAAATGAATTACACGTCCATACAGCCTGGTTCTGGTGTGAAATAAAAAATTACAAAGGTGGAAAGCTCACAGCTTTACAGGGCAAAGGCCTTGCTGTATTTTATACCGCACAAAACTTATTCTGTGCAGTACAGACTTGACAGTAAATTTTTGGGATGGGGCTGGGGGAGGATGTTTAAATCTCTTCACAGTTGCCTCGTTCAGTTACAAAGTTATTGGCCTCCTTGTGAGAACTAGAGGGTGAAATACCACATATTGAATAATTCAGGAAGTCAGCTTGAAGGACGGTAGCAATGCCTTCTCACTTTAAATCCTGTCTCCCTCTTCCCCATCCTGATCTCCCGTGACTCCACTAAACATAAAGCAGCAGGCAATAAAAGACCCAGCCATTATACAGACAGCTGCACAAAGCCCCGCTCCCTCCCTTCTCCCCCATGTGCCCATCAGGAACGACTCTCCACATCCATCCTTCTGTTCTTTCTGCTGACTCCTGATTGAGAAAGGGAAAGCAAAGATTATTGATCTCATCTCCAAATCCAAGAGTGCAGAGCTTCCTTAGGCTCCCAGCGAGGAAATCCCTGGTAAGGTCGTGCCAATAGTGTCCTCTCGCTGGCAAGACTTTGTAGAGCTGACAAAACTTTCAAGGTGCCCGTTATCACAGCTATGAGGTGAGATCAAAACGTCTGATTGGGGTGTATAAATCCCAGTTTAGGACATGTGCACCGCGATTTATGAATGTGGTACATTAATGGCTGGGCTCGGTATCACTAAATCAGTCCCTCCTGCTATAAGGATGAAGTACAGACGGGTAAATCAGAGCATTTCATTTAGGGTGATTTACATTGCAGATAAATCAATGGAGTGATCTGTTAACACCTTGCAGGATCTTCTAATCTCTTTCTGGTTTTCTATCAATCAAAACTTTTTGAAATTACATCACTAAATCCCAGGCTATAAGTGCAGGGCCAAGAGTCTCAGGGGCAAAACCAGACAAGTTTATAGAGCGGAGCGAATGGTTCAAAGTTGCACCAGGGGAAGTTTCCACCGGACATTAGGAAGAATTTTGCTTTACCAAGAGGGTGGTGAAACACTGGAACAGGCTTCCTAGAGAGGTAGTCGATGCTTCAAGCCTGTCAGTGTTTAAAAGGCATTTGGCCAACGTCCTTATTCCCATGCTTTAACTTTTGGTCAGCCCTGAACTGGTCAGGCAGTTGGACTTAGAACATCATTTTAGGTCCCTTCCAACTGAAATGGCCTATTTCTATTCCATTCTAAAGAGCTCCCAGTCAGGCTACCAAAAATCCATTCAGCCTTTGGTGTGTTGGTACAGTTTCGGAGGACGGTGCGGCAGAGGGGCTGCACAGAGCCAGCACTCAGGTACACACCACAGCCACTTCTCCAACATCTTTACTGGACCATTTCCATAGGCCCAGAATGGGGCCCTTCAGGGCAGGGAGGCCCCAAGGACAACTTTCCTCCTGCATCTCACGATGGATGACTCCTGGTCCTGGCTCCACCCTGGTCTGTCTGTTCTCTGTGTCATTCTCAGTGCCTGTTTCCTCAGCTGTGAAGGGGAAATTAGGAAAGCGGCCACTTTGAGATGTGATGATGACAAATGCTCTAGAGGAATGATTTTTTTCTCCAAGCACGACTTCTGATCTCAGTGGTTGCTCGAGTCTCTCAGCATACCCAGAAACTTAAAGCTCAGAACTAATGCACATCTGCTGTGTCTCTGTATTACAGCTCACTCACTTTATAAATCCTCTATTTCCTCCCCCCAGAAACCACTAAGTTTGATTTTTTGTGCAGAGCTGGTAACTTCTCCATCACAAAAGCATTCCAAGTTAGTCAGAATTGAAAATATGAGCGCCAGGTGCACCTCTCTCGTTCCCACCCACAAAGAAAAAAATCCTTTCTCAACAGTTAGGCCGTGGCTGCGACCGCTCTGCACGTGAAAAATAACCATCCCGTTTGACTAACCTTCTGCTTCAGCTTTCATGTCATCGTGCAGCGCTGAGGAAGCAACACCAGAGTAATGTGCAGTTCAGCAGACATGAAGTTGATTAGCGCTCTACATGAATCACTGTCTGACCTCTGCATCCATGGCTTTCAGCACCGATACTCATCGGAATTGATCTAAAGGAGCTACTTTCTGAAATGCCGTTACACTGATGCAAAGAGTTCTCTAAATCTCATTTAAAGTAACACGTCCAGTGCTCTTCAGGAAGCCGTTCAAAAAGTCCTCTCGGTACCAGACGGACAAGCAGCACCCAAAAACCTGGACTGACTCTAAAAGGCATTTGGTTGGAGTTTTTTACCCCTTCCCTTAAGCACACACAGGAAAGGTCTGTGCTAGCAGATGTCAGAACCGCTCCAGAGAGGGCAACGTCCTGGCCACCATAGAACAGGCACCACACAGCAACCTCGGGCCTCTCCCGAGGCTGGGAGATGGCTGGGATGCAGCTGTGGGATATTTCCCTCCGTGCCAGATAAATCCAGAGCTCACGTCACACACTGGGCAGTGACAAGGGGACAACCACCCCCTTGGCTGCCCTCATAAAAGCACCCCGGTTCCCTTCCTCACCCTGCCCAGAGTAAGAAAGGAATGTAGCTCCCACTCAACAGTGCTCCCACTGTTGCACGCGTACACAAACACACACGGAAAAATACACATTTATATATACATACATGTAGATATTTTGTTCATACATGTATGTGCATATATACATACGCATATATATACATCTATGCTGGACATAACTGTATGAACCGAAAGAGTTCAGGACACAGGGGCAAGTGCTTTAGTCTGAGACTTTCCAAGCCCAGAATCTCACCAGTCCAACTGTGCTAGCAGAGAAAACATTATCCCGACAAGACTGTGCTTTAAACAGCACAGATCATTTTGATGAGGTGTCTGTGCACGGTAAAAGCCCAAAGTTTTGCTAGAATCACTTTTCTCCCCACCAGGAACAGTGAGAGAGTAGGATGTGCTGGTGTTGCTCCAGTGGTCCAAGTCCACACCTCGACTAATGTTATCCTTATTTATCCTGCAGGTGTATCCAAGCAAAAGACAACAAAGAACCGTATTCCCAAAGCCTCAGCCTCTGCAGTCTGGAACAATCCCCTTCAATCCCCTCGTTATTTTAACAATTTGGCAACCCAGCCGGATTTTGCCACTTTTGGAATGATTTCACAGTCCGCAGACACTCGCTGAGGACATAGCGGAACTAAAGTGCCATTTTAAATATTAGTTGATTAGATAACTTGTGCTTTGATGATTGGCACAAAATCACCACAATGCCTCTGAGCTCTGGTAAGACTCGTGCCCTCCGTTAACTGCACGAGTTACAAACTCAGCCCCAGAGCCGCTCTGGCTTTAGGGCACATCCAAACCCTTACCAAGTGCTAGCACAAAGTTCTGTCACCTTCTTCATGCAGTCTCTCCCATAATGGTGACTTGAGATCTACCCTTCAAATATTTACACACGCACTTCACACACCAGGCTAGACGCTGCCGAAGCAGAGCTGTGGGCACGCGTAATACACCTTTTTTTTTTTTCCCCTATGATATTGTTATGAAGTAGGAGGTGAGATTATTCACATATTAGGCCTTCAGTCTCCAGGGAACTGTCTGTGGTTTCTATATTTATATTTCACAGAAAATACTGCAAGAAATTTTGATTTTGAAAACCTATGCAAATTAAAAAAAATCTGTGGCATTTCCACCTCATCTCCAAAGCTGGGGGGAAGAGACACTCAGGTTTTTACTCTCTTCCTTAAACCAAGAAGACAGAGTAAAACAGCAGGAGGTCATCACACAAATGGCAATCATAAAATTGATCAGGCTATCAAACAGCTGTCATCAAGAAGCGGAAAACAGATTAATGAGCATTCATTATTGACTGGTCAAGTAGCCTGGCAACAGCTCTCTTCAAATGCTGACAACAGCAGGACTCACTAATCATTTCCAAGCAGGACAGGACCTTTCTTACGCCACTGGCCAGCACAGCTCTGGGATTTTGCTCTTCAGCACGTGAGGAAGACAAAACAAGACTTAGATACAATACTGGTTGCTGTCTAAGCACAAATATTCCAAATTTTGAATTCCCTATCATGTAAACATCAAGAAAAAAGCACAACTAAATATTTTCAACAGTTTATCATGAGTTGCTCTTTTAAAGGAGGTTGTCTCTTACCAAACGAAAACACTAATAGTAAAATTTTGAAGATAAGCAACGAAAAGGTGGTGAGAAAATGAAAGGTTTCACAGGCAGACCTCTTGGTCCCTGGTACGTCAATGCCATTCCGTGGTCGGCAGAACGGTTCAAGTTGGATCAACCTTATTACAAAGAGAGAGGCTGTAGGTTGGGCAGACTCTGAGAACTTTCCCGCTCTCCAGTGCGCCGCACGAGTCCGTTGTATTAGTCTGGGCACTGAACTCCCCTCATTTTACATACAGCTCAGCGTATAGAGCACATGTACAGATTATCAGGCTTGTATCTGGCCAGTTCAGATACCGTACACACACATTCAAGGCCATCAGCCCATGTGCTCATGGCTGGCTCCTGTTCAAACCAGCCTGACTCCATGAACCTTCCAGGCACAGAGCAGAGGATATTTATCTTACCAGGTTTCTGAAGAAGTTAAGGACATTTTACAAAGGGCAAGAAAAAGGGTGGAATGCACCTTATGTCAGCAGTTGGCTCAAGACACAAGGACTTGATGGTTTGAACGCTGCCAAGATTGGGATTGCGGTGTTGTTGTGCAGCAGATGAGCTCCGCAGTTCATGTGCTGGTTGGGCTTGTAAAAAACAGATATTGACGGTTGTGTTAAAAAGAATATTCTACATCAATGAATCAAAAGTGGGTGGCTTCTCAGTTTGCTTGAGGGACTGCTTCAATCAGGTAAAGATAAACAAAGACAGGGATGAAGGCGAAAGACATGGTAGGAAAGGTTCATCACAAGAAATCTCTGTACTAAGGAAGTGCAACTCACATCTGTTCACTGCCCACAAGGTACACAGTACGACCCCATGTACATTCACCTCGCACATATAGCTGAGGAATTCAAAATCACCATTGACCGGTGCAGTGCAGAATGAGTCCTGCGATGCCCAAAGGGGCCCACTGACAGAGAACCTGAGCAGTCACTCACTCTTCCATGTCCAGCAATGCTGCGGGCTCACCCAGCTCTGCCACGTGTGCCTTACGTGTGTCAAACCCCTCAGGTACAAAACAGGGGAAAAAGTGGGTGGAAGGGTTGGTATGGTCTTACACAAGCCTCTCAGTCCTCTCCCCAGTGCTGCTGCTCCTCTCCCGAAGGAAAGGAAACACATAGCAGAGGCAGCTGGCACTAAAATTTATAGGAATTCATAGAAACTCTGTCATATGCTTTGCCTTCTGCACAGGGACCCACCTCTTCTTCCCTACTCCATGTTTCCTTGTTGCACGACCCAGGAAGACCTATGAGGGATAACAGCACTCGTGGTGCACGCTTCAGGCAGTAAGAAGTTCCCTCAGCCTCCATCTCTCAGGTCACTTCTGTATCAGTGAGAAGCCCCATGAGCTGTCCTCCAGTCCCAGTTGTCAAACGATTGCAGAGGGATGTAGGGTACTTTTGCCAGCTTATACCATTTAAAGAGCTACCCTGTTGCTCACACTTGCTCAGTAATTTCACAGAGGCGATATGAAATATGGGTCGATATTTAATGTTTCTTAATATTACAAGATTGATTGTAGCGGGGGAAATTAATAGTGCACAACACACAACAGAAGCAAGTGCCTGTTCCAAAAGAGCTGAGATGCTGCTGCACAGGAAAACCAGCATTTATCTGAGTGTCTTCAATAACTAGAGGAGTTCACTGCCTTTGACAACCAACTCCAAACTAAACATCATCATCAATATTGCAGAGGGGCCTGCAAGACCAGTCTCCCAAGCCAGGGCCCCAGAGGACCAAATGACCACAGGCAGCTTTCCCCAGGTGAGTATAGCTAAGGGAGCACAAGGAAATAAGAGGATATTTAGGTCAAACATGGGAATAGCGCTGTCTACTGTCAAAAAAAAAGCTGAATAATCATATTTAATAAATGCTGCTGTGGAAGACGGAATTTTGAGACAGGATAAGAAGGAAGAAAAAAAATTCTATTTGGGATCTTGGAGGAATAACCTCCCATGTGAGAGTCGGAATCCAATGGTCAGTGGTTAAAGACTCCCCAACAGGCTAAACAGCCTTTCTGGTTGGTTCAAGTCAGACAACAGGAGTGAAGTGTCTCTTCACTCTCTGCCAGGGTGGCTGAGCTAGGGCCTAGTGTTGGGCAGGTTGGCTGGAAGCAGCTCTGGGAGAGCAGGCAAGTAGGAATCAGGGAAAGGAAGATAAGCAGTTTGTGTCCAGGAGGAGGGAGAAGGTGAAAGGCAGTGGAGAGATCTTCAGAGAGGAGGAAATGCATCCATCAGTCTGGAGAGGTGACCTTTGCAGCACCAAGAGAAGGGAGGTAAAATGAGATTTGACAACTTTCATTGCTCTCCACCAAGAAGGATGATACAAGGAGCTGAGACAGAAGATAGAGGGGACCCGGATGGAAGAATTTTATTTGTACCTAGGCTTAAAAAGAAAAACAACAAAGCCAGCAGCAGCCTCTCCATAAGCTCTGGATGCACTTGACAAAAACATCAAACAAAAAAAAAATGTCTGAAGATAACCCAAGCACAGATCATAATTTAGTCTAAGCCAGTACAAATGACTCAGGTAACTCCAAAGCTCTGCATTCACTGAGACAAAACACCATTACTAGCAAAGAAAATTAAAGCCATTTGCTCGGAGGTCAGTGAGATCAGAACATGTGAAGAAATTGAGTTCTCCTACCTCATTTTAATATCATCTATTTCCTTAAATGAATAAATCATTTTTGGTTTTTGTCGCAGAGGCAAACACCCTCTCTACTGCCCCTTCGTCAGTTCAGTCCTTCCCCTCCACATCTTCCTCACCAGCAGCACCTTTTCTCTAAATTGAGTGAAAGCAGAGGTAAAATACCTCTACCAAAAAGAATAAAAACCAGGAGATAATCCCAACTCTTGCAACTGCTTGCACTGCCAGCGTCCCCCTGACAATCTGTCACAATGAATCACTCCCCAAAGGGAAGCTGTTCTGGGATGTTGATGGTTCACCATGTTGTGAAGTCCTGTTTGGGATCCATTTGAAAACAACATTTCGCCAAGGATCGCAAAAAAATACCCCAGGATAACCTTTAGCCCAAACTATCGGTTGAGGTCCCGATGGCTTTTAGGCACTCAAGTAACCTCTTTCACTCTCACCATCCTTCTGCTTCTGGCTTCAGATCTCCACAGAGAAAAAGTTAATAAACTCAATCCCCACCGGCCATTTTATTTATTAATGGGCAAAACTCTCTCAGTTCCTCCGCTGCTTTTTCCATTGCTACAAGACAACATTCAGATGCCCTTCTGCTTGTTTAATCCATGTACAGCTAAATTTCATTTAATTCAATTATGAGTGAAAGCCACAGGAAGCCAATGTGACAACTCCACCAGCTAATCTCCCACTTATCAGCCATGATTTCATCCACAAGGTCCTTTGCTCATTTTACTTCAAGATTCCCGACTGCCTCAGTCTGATTTGTTTATTTTAAGACAAAAGCGCTGATTTGTCTTTTTAGTCATGTCAAAGATTTTGGATATAGGCAGAGATAAATGAAGTTTTGAGATAGTATATTCCTTAAATAGTCAAACATTTGGTTGTCGTCCTGTTAAATTAGAAAAAGTAAATGGTTAATTTTCAGGACTAGGAGGGACATCAGTCTTGCTGAGTCCTTCTAACAGAGATAATACATGCAAAAAACCACTGTGCATTGCACAAAATATAAATAACTAAAATAAAATAAAGCTATATAATTATATGGCATTTTAATGGGATTTTATAATTATATTGCATTTTAATGGGATTTGGACAATTAACTTCCTTCAGCTCTTTGCAAATCTCTGCCTTGGGCAATAATCTTGTGCCAACGTCCACCCCAAACCAACGTGTAAAACAAACTCCAGGGTGACTTATATCTCCAGTGAAGTACAGTCACCGTCCTAATGAAACCCAGCCACTGCTGACCCGTTACGGTGGCTGGAACATGAAGCAGGAGTGCTCTCTTTAGCCATAAACCAGCAGGGGAGCTCACCACACAAGATGTAATGCCAAGAGCCTGGGACAAGTAGCCCCATCCCATCTGTTTTCTTCTGCTCCACAGTCCAGCAAGGTTGATTGAGAGGGAAGAGCATCATTTCATCAGTCACTGACGTCCCATCTTAAATCAATATGGAGGGATATGTTGCCTTGGGAATCTCCCCACTGAATACTGACCTGTGCCAACCTGTTTAACTTTGAAGAGCTGGAAAGGCAGGACGAGTTCACAGACAGAAACTTATGGGTCAGGAAATCTAAATTGTCCCTGGGAACTACATTTCTAAATAAAACCATCTTTCCAGTGCAGTGCTATTTATAAGGGCTGCAAGTTTATGCTGCTCATTCCCTATTTAGTTTAGCCTTTTTCTAATATTCATTATCTCACTCTTGACTTCTCGCTGTCTGCGTATCCATTGTCACCTCTCATTTAGGAGTGACTCATTCTTAAAAGGGTTTAGTCAGCTGCCAAAAGCCAAGCAAAGTACCGTGCAAGGCACAGCCGGGGAAAGAGGAACTTTAGAAATGTCTGGACAGATCTACTTAGACCACAGCAGACAGAGCAAGCAGGCAGTCCCAGTAACCCACGTGGAGTCTTCGGCAATTTTACTCCCAGAATTTAGGGTCAAATTATTGTTGCTGTCACATAGACTTTAGACTGGGGAAAAGCGTAGGAGCCTCCTCCTCCACTCCATCACTGTCCATCATGCCCCTCCAAAGCAGTAGCTATTTATCTCCCTTTCTCCTAAGCACAAGAAGCAAAATAGAACAATTTACCACCTGTCCAGCAGCAGTGTCCAAGAGAAGAAAATTGGCCCACTATCCTGTTTTTCTACATCCAAGAAAAAACCTTCCCTGAGGAGCTCACCATCTTTTGCCCCCTTCTTGGAGCTGTTGGGGCTTGTTCCTGGCTGGGCAGGAGTGTCTTCTAGCGAGACTCGTCAAAAAACAAGGCTCTGTTAGATCTCATCTTCTCAGTTGATGGCATCTTCTCCTCTGATGAACTGGCTCGGCAGGGGGCTCACAGGCCCACCAGTGAACTGGGTGAGTGGCTCACAGCTCCACCCAGGAGGCTGCTTACGGCACAGGAGGTCAGGAGAAGTGAGAGGCTGCTTGAGGGAGGAGAGCGCCGTGCAGCCGTCACATCTGTGCGAAATGAGAAGCCAGCCTCAGAGTCCAAGCTAGCTGGATGTCCTCTCCCATCAGCTCTGTGCTTACTGACTTGGGAAAGCAAAAGCAAGCCCTAAACGAAATGAAAATTTAAGGTTCAAAAGCGTGGGTACAGATCACAGAGGTGTCCAAAGCACCATGCTAGCAAAATGCATCCAGCTTCCTCTTCGAATGAGTCTAATAAACTGGGAAAACCCTGTCAGTCTGAATAGACTGTGAGTTAGTGAGGCAGACGTTTAGTCCCTGACGGGGCTGGCTGCCGTGGCACAGGCACACGCAGTACAAGCGAAGATGGTGACGAGTTACCACAACACCTTCCTTTTCTGTGGCATAAGAACTACCCCTGCTTCGTCTGCTCCAGCTTCTTGGGTTTTGTTCAGAAGGACAAAATGGCTTCACCTCTTTCTCCACCACCCGCCCCCCCCGTGCCCACACGGGCTGGCCACGCACCCAGGTCATCGATGCAGCAATGGAACAGCTTTCTGCAGCCATGTTCACCACAAAGTCAGATCTCCCTGCGACCGTCCTGCCAGTTCCTGGGACTGAAAAATCAACTCTGCCTTTCAAATTCCAATCTCCAAAACAAGGCCATCCCACAAAAACCACAACTGGAGAGAGAGAAAGGATGAGAAAGAGCAAAGATGCACCCTGTTCTTCTACCCTTTTTACCAGAAAAGGCCTTAAGTCAGAACTGGTTTTGATCAAGGCTCAGTTGTAGGTGAAAGCGATACACTTGAGGCATGGCAAAGGCAGACAGATAACCGCTTCTCATTTTGGCGTATCCTCCTTCCAAATGCACCACATAGTAAATCACCCCAAACCAAAGCAGACGCCAGTAGAACTGGTAGCACGACAGCAACGCTGAATCCAGGCCCTGGTTTCAGTATCTACACCAGGACAAAACACTGCTCAGAGATGTCCACACCAGTACAGTCACTTGGGTTGTGCTGACCTTGCTTGTATCTCCTGGCAAATGATATTCTTTGACAAAAAAAAACAACCAAACAAACAAAAATTTGTTAAAACTAGAAAACTAGAATGTTTGCTGAAAGCAGATCATCAGAATATCAGAGAATAAGCATTGCATCTGCAATGATGAGCATTTCCCAGAACTAACTCCAGAAGTATTTTTCATCCAATTAACGAGTGAAACAAACTGTTGTTAGGCCTAAGGAATTTGCTTAGCCAATCTATTTCGACATTGCTTCCGCAGCTTTCATTACAAGAAGCTGGCAACATGAGTTCTCTGCCCTGAAATCAGTAGGATCAAACAAGAAATAGCCTCTCCTGGATCAAAAGTACACATGACGGCAACCGTTACCATCCAACTTACACAGCAGCAAAACGACTGGACAGATACAGTCAACCAGATCATGAATATAAACCTGCTTAAAAAAAAAACAACAAAATACCAAGCCAAACAAAAGAAAAACAAACAAACAAAAAAAACTCCCACAACCAACCAAGCAAACGAGTGAAGAAACTAACAAACAAAAAACCCACCATAAAAAAGATGATTTTGTTGAATGCGATACATCTCAGATTTCAAATCCTGAAGGATTTGTCGAGAAGGTATAGCTTTACCACATTTCCAAAACAAAATAAAATTGAGGAAAATCACTCGTCCTACAGAAGCAGAAAAAAACCCAGTAAAACAACCAGGGAATGGAGAATTCATTTCTTAAATAAGAGTTCTCTAAGAGTTGTCCAGCTCGCTCCAGTCACAGCTGAGTATGTGTCAGGCAAACCTTGTGGCTAAAAGATGGGACAGAACCCAGATCAACCTATTTCTTCTTCTCCCTATTTCAGGTAAATTTACTTTTCATAACCTAAGTGTATTAAATTGAACAATACTAGGGAGGGAGCTCAACAGGGAGCCCCTATTCCCACTACTGCTTTTCCTGCTGTCATTTGTAAAGGCCAAGAAGAGTCCCAAAAGAGATGATAAATCTCTTCTCGCTAACCTGTGGTATCATGAGGAAATCCCTAACAGTTTGGGGTGTAGATTACATGAGAAAATAAAGTAAGACCTCGTAGAAGGAGTGCTTTCAGACTCCAAACGGTGGTTGTCTCACCACAGCATTAAGAAACAAAAATTCTTTTGCACTGTTCTTTTGCAAAAGACCGTCTCTTTGGCATCAAACAATCCAGTCACATCTTGAACCTTTCCCACATCTCCTTGTAAGAGTGAACAAACAGCCCTGAGCAGCGGGGACTTTTCTTCGTCTAGAAATTCTTCACCCAACTTTTACACCCCTCCACCCTGTAATGATTTGGAAAGACTTTGAAAAATATCCCTTGTGATTAGCAATCCAGTCAAATTAGATTCACGTTGTGTCTCCTTTAGCTCAGCTACGCCTGCAATCCTCTCTTTAGCTCTGGTTAACCACAGTTTGTCAGTCAGGTCCAGCATACAGATCAAATCCAAACAGCATGTTCCCCGATGGCGTCACCAGCCTGGATGCTTCGCTTCCCCCCGGCGCTGCCAGGCACAGGAGGAGCCGACGTACAAGTGCCCAGGGAGCTGCTCTACCAAGGGAAAAACATGCCCAAGGTGCTTCTCAGCAGAGCTTGCTGAAGCTCACACCCTGCTCTCGTCTCCCAGCTTCCCTCCCTGAAAGCATCTGGAATACAAAACGTGGAAAAGGCACATGGGAAGACAGGAGGAGGGAGAGGAGTGGAAGGCAAAATTTCTGTAATGAAAATTTTTCAAAGCTTCTCTTTTCTACTGCTAAATGCAAAAATCAGAGCAAGGAGATAAATTTTCTTCCTCTTTATTGTCCCTCCTTTTTATTTTCTAACTCTCAGCCTCTCCCATTTTGGCAAAGTTACAGAGTGGCAAAATTCCACTGTTGCCTTTTTTCCTTTGCTTTGTTTTGGAAATTTTACAGAGAAGTGCTTTGGATTTATTTTTTTTCCCCTGAGTGTGGGGAAAGGAAAATGCAAAAGAAAATATCCCTTAAAAATCCTAAGTTTTATTCATGCAACTGCATCAGGAATACAAAAATGCTGGGAGTGGTGGAAAGGAACATTCAAGAAAACCCAAAGAAAAACCAAGCACAAAAGGAACGATGTGTTTCTGAAACAAAACTAGAGCTTTGAATCCTTCCCACCTCTCTATCGAAGAACAGGAAAGTATTTTATTTCAACTACGCATAGTTTTCTAACAAAACCCTTTGGAGGGGTAATAAAAAAATCATTTTAATTCTGCTTTTTTTTTGAGAACGGCAGTTTGTCACACACCAGGAAAGGTGCCTGGTGTGCTTATGCCACGACAGTCCATCGTAGCACTCACCCAATGTCTGTCCAGTGCACTCCTCTCCAGAGAGCGCCTCCAGTTTTGTAGTATCTCGTGAAAATCGCAGAGCTAACAAACTGCAAAACATCCCCATCCTTCTGCGCACAAACAGAACCAATGGGTGAGATCACTCACATACAGTGAAAATACTGGTATTAACGGTCTTCCTTTGAGTCCCTGAATTACAGCTAAATAATTACAGTTAAACAACCAGTAAGTTCTGCTCTGGCCATACATGTTATATCAGACTCCTTAATCAAGTCGAGATTTTTCAGACAATCCAGGGAGCCAGTATGGAAACCAAAAAAAGCAGCTTGAACTTTCAGATCAAAAAGGCTTGATCTACACAGGAACAATTTTATTACAAAAACACTGGCTTTCCTAAAGGGAGACCACACACGCCCTACCAGTTCACCTTTCGTTCGGAAATTCCCTTTCTCCGGCACTCTGAACACCCGTGCTGCTGGCTCTCATCAAAGGAAAATTCAGCAGGCAGGGAAGGAGGGGGAGAAGCGTTGGTACAAGGTACCAGGAAGTGCCGGTCCTGTGACTACCTCCCGGGCAGCGAGGAAGCAGGACGAGGACAGAAGAACAACATCTGCTGAAGGATGACTGGGAATGGGAATTCACCTGGCAGGGCGCACGAGGAGGAAAACACAGCAGCAAAACAAAATTTGGCCTGGAGATAGCCTGTAGTTCGTGCCGTATCAGGGCACGTGTTCCATTTTCACATTCGCACCCCACGTGCAGGGCCTGCCCCCTCTGCCTCCAGCAGCGAGGGCAGGGCAGGGCAGGGCTGGCCCAGCAGCTGGGGCACATCCCAGAGGCACCCAAGCAAAGCAGCCTCATGTGGGAAACCTCCCTCCAGCACCCAGAGAGAAGGGACGACATCAAAAGCTTTGTCAAGTGAAGCACCCAACAAGGACAGATGGAGACGCAAACCAAAAGCAAGGTTTCCAACCAGCATTTGTTTGTAATGCAGAAAGCCCAACACAACCCTCATTCCCTCTTTGTTCCTCCTGTTCACACATCTCACCTCTCCCCACATCCTTCTCTCCTGGAAGAGGAGTGAAGGGTGAAGACACTCCTGCTTTTCCTGCCTCTGCTACAGGACGACAGCCTCCAAGAAAGCCTGTGGAGGGCCAAGTTGAAAGAAATGAGCTTTAGTTTTACCCCTGCACCAACTGCCAGCCTCTCCTGGAGCTTCACATGCCACCCTGGGCTGATCAGAAGCACCAAGTGCCTCAGCTGAGCCCCTCTGGCTCTGGAGGTGGCTGTGGTTTCCATCCTCAGGAAGTCTTGAACCAAAGGTCCGATCCAAGTGTTTTTCTACACAGGCAAATTCAGATCCAAGTTAATGTCCAAATTCAGGTCCAAAACATTGTGCTAACGTGGCCAGGATCTAGGTGTGAAAAGAGTTGTTTGGGCTCAGGCTGCCTTGGCAGTTCTGTCGCCACAACCAAAGAGAGACCAAAAAACCTGAGGAGTCGCTCTGGGAACTTCCCTTCGCACCACTAACCAGAGAGGGTTTGGAGGAGGTCAACTGGCCAGAAGACAAGGCCCAGGACAAAGGGAAATGAAAATCAAACGGGAAGAAAACACAGAAAGATGGGAAGAAGGAAGCCACAGGATGCATGACTGACATTTTATGATCTCCACTCCAGTTTGCTGTTCCTAAAAGCCCCAAATATGGCAACAGAGCATTTACCGGCCCTCT
The DNA here is from genome assembly GCA_013396935.1 of Baryphthengus martii. Lineage (NCBI taxonomy): Eukaryota > Metazoa > Chordata > Aves > Coraciiformes > Momotidae > Baryphthengus > Baryphthengus martii. The sequence continues at coordinate 30,251 of VWZK01004506.1, forward strand.
GCAAAGCTACCGAGAGCAGAGAATCATCTCACTGGGTTTGGTGGGTTCAGGTCCACCAGGCAGCACACCTATGCGTTTCCCTGAGGGCGTGGACAGGATTTCTGTCAGATCTTGGAGCAGCGAAGTCTTGTCAACTTCACCAATTTCCCCTCTGGAGGGCTAGGGGCAGAATTCCCCACCAAACGCCACGTTATAAGGTTCTCCTGGGGACAGCAGATCTTTCCCTGTCTCAGTGGATGCCCAGGAGCAGGGACTATCCTCCTGATAACAAAGACCTGTCTTTCTGCCTGAGACATCCCAGGCATTTTCCAGAGGCCCTTGTGTGGCTCAGAGCAGTTACCTCTCAAAGTAATATCTTTTTCATTTGCTCAAGGACACTTTGTGGTGCCATTAAAGCATCTCTCCAGCAAACATGCCATTACGCAGTTTGGAAACTGAATTAATTAAACAACATGTACAATTTCTTTTCAGTAGTTAATGCAGCACAGATGAAGATGATCTGCCATCCTCTTGCTCACTTCAGTGCCACTTGCAAGAAGCTCTGAGGTTTCTGGGCAGACAGCCTCGTCCTGCCCCCTACTACACCTTTTTTGATCACACAGAATGAACCTGTGGAAATGTGGATCCTCTCAAAGAGCAGACTGTATGGCTTAAAAGCCCCACAAACAACTGCCCTCTCTGCTGTCTTTGCTTCAGAGTAGCCAAAGCTGTTAGTGCTGGTAGAATTTTTCTACTTCTTCAAATCCTACTACGTGGTTTTCCTTGAAGACACCTCTTGGCAGATAGTTCTTATTGTCCAGACCATTGTTTTTGATGCGAGGCCTTTCAACTGTTATCCATGGCCCACTTTTCAGTTTGAATTTCCCTTTTCTTTCTCAAGGCAAAATAGAGAAGGAAAAGCCTGATCAGGTTTCTAAGGAGACTCTTCAGACTTCCTTCTTTATTTCTCTGCAAGCTTTAAAAGCAGGTAATAACAATATAAAAAAAAAAATAAAATAGCAAACTGTTGTTAGTTTGCCACCCTTTTCTGAGATACTACATATTAATGTCCATTTTCTCCTCATTGGGATTTTTCCTAAAACCACTCCTACAAATAAAGGGTTAAACTGAGTCAGGGTTTAATCCATTCCCAATTATATCACTGAAATGAGGGGGGGGGGGCGGGGGGAAGTTGAATCTTGGGGAGATCGATGGTTTGCTTCCACGGAACAAAAGACTCCACTCAGCAGTTTGCTAATTTATCATTGTTCATTTTAAAATAAGCTTTACTGAAAGTTTAATACTTTTTGTTTCCCTGGAAATACAGGGTTTGCCTTGCCTCTCCTACACAATAAGACAGAAGAGAGAGCAAATCCACCCAAAGTGATCTGACAGCTCCCGGTGTTACTAATAATACTTCAATAGGAGCAGCTCCCTGATTGTATCACCAGAAGTCACTGATAAAGGACACCAAGAGGTAATATCCCCTGTGGAGATTGGGAGCATCAGGTAAATTGTGCTCTTAAGTGCCCAGGGCTTATCAGCAAGGCTGTGAGGACTGTGTTACCTTGTCAGGAAAAGGCTGGGATCTGCAGGGCCAAAAGACAACCGAACCATCAGCATTCAGCTAAGTCAGTCATTTAACAGGAGCCTACCTACTTGCATTACGTGAGTCATGCAGGAGGTTTCCCTCTCGCTCCTGGAGCTGGTGGAGGGCACATCTGTGTGGGATCTCTGCTGGGATCACACAGGCTGGACCCTCGCACTACAGACATAACCACCAAGACAGTCGTATTCTGTAGCCCCCTCCCCGTGCACCTGATGAGCCCAAGGAAAAGTTTAAAGTCCTAGAGGGCACAACTCAGAACCACAACCATTGCCAGAATCCTCCCTCAATTTTAAATATTGCTGGAGTTCAGCTCAAGACACGCAGTGCTGGTTTGACCCAAATCGTGTCTGCAATGAACAGGAGCAGCTTCCCTCTGTCCCTCCTTCCATCACCAAAACTCGGCCTCAGCTACACAGCCACCTCACCATGCAGTGAGTGGTCCTGCAGCTCTCCTCCTCCTCCTCTTCTCCCCCTCGGCGAGGCTGGGAAAGCAGGAAATCTTTCTTGATCTTCTGTTAACAAGCCCCCTGTCACAAACCCATATTCCAAGGACCAAGAGGAACATTAATTAAAGGAGCAAACATGCCCTGGTTTTGAATATGCAAGGGAGTCTGCGACACAGCCTGGATTTCAAACCAGCTGGTTTATTGTGGGGCGAACAGCTGCTGGATTTGTCAGGCTTCATTGCCTGTTCAGCCCAGCACCGGGCTACGAACACACTGAAAGAGAGATTTCCACCAACACATGCGAGACTCTAAGTTCCCCTCCTTCAAGCAGGCACATAAGCTATCCCTTTAAATGAGGTCAGTGTTAATTAACCTGCTCTAAGCCCCTTTATACAGAAAAAAAAGAATACTTTTCTCTTTCTCTAGACACACAGCTTCATCTGCCAGCTACCACTTCATTGGAGAAAACTCAGTCCTCTTCTTCTTTACTTGGAAGGAGAGGGATTTTGTGTACCCGCCACATTCAGGAAGATGAGGCCTCCCATAACAGGAGAAGACGTAGGTGGAAATATCAGCTTATTTCACTGAAAAGCACAAGTAGAATTGTGGAATGAAAGGAGCTTATTCAGAGCACTCTGTTAGGAAGGTTTGGCTCGGCTCTGTTCACAGAGGAGCTTTTGGGTTTGGTGTATATGTATTTCTCGGTAAAATGAGCTGGGAGAATATATATCATGCAACCATGTTAAGGATTCTCCTTTCTTTACTGCTATTCTCACACAAAACTTTCTACCATCTTCATTCAAAACACAAGTCTTCTTTTCCCACCAAAAGACCTGCAAATCCCACAAGATCTGCTGGAAATGACATTTTATAGCATCTTTTAAACATAAAAGGTATCTCAAAGCAAAGACTGAGCATGTGACTTTACTAATACGTTGCCAAGACCTTAAACACAGGTTCATAGGCTTCATGACAGGCTTACCTGTGAAAAAAAAACCCCAAACCTAAACAAACAAACCAAATGTACCGATTCTCAAAATTTTATGTCAGGAAATGTCTCCCCTTTTATTTCTGCTACAAAATTTTAGGTTATTTGAAAAGGAAAGAACATCCAAAGCCTTGAGTGCTCTATTATTTCTGGTAATTTGCTGGCCTTCAACCTGAACTTTCAAAAAAGCTTACCTTCACTGACTAAAAAGTGTATTAATCGGAAAATTGTTATCCTTAGATAAAAGTCAAGCAGAGATGCAGCACTGCTGTCCTGACCTTGAGAGTGCTCAATGAGATAAACTCCACTGGGAAGTGGACACTGAAGTACAAGCAGTGACCTTGGGGGAAAAGCTGGACTATCACTAACCCCCAGCACTTCAAAAATCAAGAGTCAGGCCCCAAAATAAATATGTACAACCAAAGAGCGATCTTAGGGTTGGGGACAGAATAAGGTTTCTCTTCTTTAACACGTAGCTGGCTCAGATTTCCACTTACTCTTCCATAGATGGGGAATGCAGGAAATTACTTCCTTAAGGGGTGCTGAGAGTCTCTCCCGAATCCAAGAGCTGAGGCCTTAAGGAAAACCTCAAAACCAGCAAAATTTCTAATAAAATAACACTGCAAGATGGGCTTTGTCTCCATTAAGACTTTGTGCCAGTATCCACACATCCCTTTTTATAAACAAAGACAAAATTCCCCATTTCCTCAGTTTTAGAAGTAATATTCCTCAGAGAAAGACCCTTTCTGGCTTCCCTTTGCTATCATGTGTTTTTCTCTACTTCCCCCTCCCTTTAACCTAATTTGCTCCTTAGATGTAAATCTCATCTATGCTGATTTCATAACCAGTTTGTAGTAGTTTTATATTAATATTTTACATTATAAAAGACCAAAAAGGCTGTATGAAGAGGCCCCTACTGTTATTTCTTGTTTCTGCCTCAAGAAGACAACGATGCTTAACGTATTTCCACTTTGCCACGACATGTTGGCAGTACGGTAAAGCTCTGGATACCCCACACTCTGCATCTCTGCTCTCCACCCCCCAGCTGTGTGTGTCTCACTACTGGACCCCAGGCATGATTTTAATGGGTGATTTTTATAGGTGTGACAGCCCGAGTAAAGTACTTAGCACTTGTGAAAATCACATCTCTTGTCTCCAAAGTCAACCTGGGCATTCAAAAATCATTACTTAGATCCTAAAAAATAATGAGATTTGCTTAGAAAACAAGATGGGTTTAGATATTCTACGTTTTATTTGCCTTATGGTGGTTTTGCCTTTTGCAGCTATGTATTCAAGCCTGCCTTTTTTTCCCCCTCACGACAAGAAGTAGAAACCTTTTTCCTAAATGAAAACAGAGAATCTTTCCATAAATTCCCGGACTTCTAGAGCTAGAACTTTGGCAAAATTATACAACCTCATCAGACCGATGATAATTCATACAAGCGAATAACGGTGCATACCCCCCTCAGAAGCATGTTTTTTGTACAGGTTTCTTCCAAGTAAAAAAGGTATTGGAAATAGGGATGCTGTTTGGATGGACTTAGTCTGTTGCCCAGTCTCTCCCAGTTATCACATGGGGATGCCTACATTCAATTATCAAGCACATTGGCACTAGGACTTACAGATCTATACAAAACGTATTTCAGAGGAAAGCTCTGGATGTTTTTGAAATTGTCACACTCACTTCGTGCCGCCTGAGATATTGCAGGAGACTCTGTGCCCTTTGGCTGTGTGAGAGAGACCTCAAGGCCCTAGTAAACTCATCAGTGTCTCCCCACGTTGGGGATGACCAAGTAGTCTGAAGTTTGCCTCTTCAGGAGGCTTTGGCCCAAACATTTCTGAGGAAGACTTAAGGCGAGACTTGACTTTGTATCTTAATCATTTTGAGGGTGAGAAATGAGGGAGCAAAACATGAATTGTATATATCACATTAAACCAGTATGTCTAAACCAACATACTCCTCCAGCACTTCCACAGACAGCAGGACAAACTAGTCCCGAGCTGATAAAAGCCTACCAGACATCAGAGAGGCTGAGAGGCGGCACACTATGGAGCGACTCTCAAGTTCCACCTTGAATTAAAAAGTGCAAATGATTCTAGAGAGTGAAGAGTTTTTAACGTATATTTATACATTTTGGCCTTGCCACATTCTTTGAATTTTGTTGTTGAATCCTTTTCTGGGAGAAGGAGGACGGCAAACTGAAGCACCAATTAGTGGAAATAATCAAATAAAAACTTGGCATGGAACAAGAGCCTACTCTCTCAGGATCTCAAGCTGGCAGGACAGTCACACCTCCATCCTGTTCCCTGTAATTCAAAAGTGACACCTCCCATTTACTGGGGCAAGCCACGTCCTTTAAGATAATTTGAAAGGCCTATCTTAATATAACACAGTTTTGGAAGAGATATGCAGATTCACTGCCTCCCTTTGCTCCCTGCAAAGTCCCCACGCTGCTCTAGTAAGAGTCCCTGGTAAAACAAACTAAACATACAGAGCTTTTCAAAGCAGGCATCAATGCCCTAGAATAAATAATCCTTTAAACCCTTGTGCATTGCAGCACTTGCTGGGCCTTAGGCAGGACAAAACCAAGACAAACTGCAGCTGTGAAATATGAAGTAAGACAGGAATGAGAAAACATTCCTTTCTCCTGAGGAAGCGTATGCAGAGCTGCAAGCATTTTGATCTACCAGTTTAAATTGGGCCTTGCAAATCAGCTGCCTCGTACACACACAGAGCTGGGAAAGTTCTTGCTGGGCACGCGGAGCACGGGCCTGTAAGCGGAAGGTGTCCCGGCAGCAGCGGGAGATGAACAGAACCAGTGGGAGGAAAAGAGCAGCCCGGCTCTTCTCATCTCCTTTGCTATTCGTGTTTTATTCAGCTTTCCTCCTCGCCTGCATTCTGCTTCAACGTTTTCTCTTTCTGCTTAGAAAAGAACCATGACTGTGCACAAATGGAAGTACATAAATCATGGCACAAAAATGTTTTCTAAGGTTTAAAGATGTTTTAATCTGCAGGTAGAAAGTGAGTGCTCAGAAGAATTCTGGGAAAGAAGAAGATGGTGACAGTAGCTCTTGTTTTCCAGCCAACAGTCATCCCAGCATGGCTAGGTAGGCTGAGCTCAGGTACTCTATTCTGCTCAGCCTTCTCCTGGGTTTTGCAAGGCGTGGGGGAGATACTCCCACTATTGTGTTTTCATTAATAAAATGGGTACAAGAACAAATTCTAACTTCCTAGTGCCAGTCCCTGGTTAATCACGAGGCTTTGATTCCCAGATGGGTCACCGCACCAAGCAGCAGCAAATGTTGCCGTGTTTAGGAAGAAGGAGAAAAGGTCTGTTTTCCACAATACTTGTGTAACACTGATATCTCAGCATCTTAAATGACCTACCTAGGAACCAAGTACCTAGCTCAGTTTAGATCAAGTTGGAGCTGCAAAGATAATCAAGGCCAAAGCTGAGCCACTGTCACAGCATCCAGCGTCTCTGAGAGCCATCCTTGTCCTCTGGCCTCCCCAGCTGTCCTTCCCATAACAAGGAGAACAGAAGACACCCGGTAGCTGCTGACAAGGGAACAAACGAAATGTGCTGTGGCAGCACGTTAAGTTAACTCAGCTTGAGGGAAACAATATTAGGCATTCCAAAAGCAAATAATTACACTGTCCCTAGCCAAAGCTGTCACTCTAGACTAGAGTCTCGCATAGAAGAGCCAAGACTTGCCCACCGCAGTCTTGCCATCTCTGAATATATCTCTCTTCACAATTCCTTTTTAACTTTTTTGGACAGAAACTTTCCCTTGCTGTTGTTTGTGTACATGTGGAAGTGCACCCTTCTTGAAGATGGAGACTGCCAGGCTGTGCTAAAGGCCAGAAAGGTTGCGCAGCATCCCTCCAGTCTCTCCAAGAGCTTCTGTGGCCTTTGCAGAAATGTTATTTCCCAACTTTTCGAAGCACCTCAACAGATTTTGACAGATATCCCTACGCCTCATGTAAGCACCAGCACGCTAACAGGACTACTCTTCCTATCCAGCCAACAATGAGAACCATCAGGAACACAGCACCGACATGGCAGGCACCAACTCTTCATTTCTACCAACAGTCGCTTCCAGCCATTTCTGATTTCAGACCCTGGTTGCTGCTGTCAGTTATCTTCCAGCAGAGTGGCAAGTGTTATTTCAAGGGAAGAAACTAAAAAGCTATTTCAGAAGTGTTCAGTCAACACTGTCAGTGTCATATCTGGCAAGAGAAGAACTCCAGAACTTAACTGGAATGATTTACTATTTCACACCATGTACTGCTGTAATTTATCTGTGTGTACAGGCACTAGCGAGGTGCAGGTAGAGAAGAGTTTTTTGGTCAAGCACTGGATGATCTGCATCCCAGATGATAATAGCATTTCTTTAAGTCTTCTCTGCTGTGCATTTATATAAACACCCCCTGCAGATACTCTTCAGCCCCTGCTGCGTGTGAGCAGAAGGCAGTGCATGTAAGGTCGAATAAGAAGACAACTATTTTGCTTCACGGCACTTTCTGAGGTTTCAGTATTTCAGTGCCCTCTGCAAGGAGTTGAAAAGAAACCTATTCCAGTGTTTTAATGTAGCAGAATCATTCTGAAGCATCATCCACATTTACGTGGGAGTCTTTTCACTCAGGACATGCAAACCCAGTGATTATTGTACTGAGCTGAGATGTGACAGATTGAAACTCTAGTTCCTGAAGTGAGCTGGGATTGCCCTGACCGATGAAGGACCCTGAACCTCTAATACCTGGTTCAGTGCTTGCCCTAGCGCTGCATCTAGCTCTGCATATAGGTCTATAGGACCACAGCCATAAGGAGGTGCACCTACACGCTGAACAACTTCAATTTGGGCAGCTGACAATACAACAGAGTGGCAGCCCCTCCAAACAACCTGACAATGCATCTCCTGTCAGTAAGGACCCTGCTTCACAAGAAGTTGATCATTCTCAATCGCTGAGAAATTTAAGAGTAATCAGCAATCTGTCTGTGTGTCTTATGCACTCAGATCTCAGTACAAGTTCAGCACCTCAGTTGAGAAGAGCCAAAGCAGACCTGTCATTGTCAGCTTCCTCCTCATTATTTTGTAGAACGCCACATCTGCCCTTTCTTCACCTCTGTTTTACATCAGCACTCCATTAAGACAGAATTTCTCAAACAAGGACTCTTTTCTATGTGACAAATGCAAGAGTGACACCTAAATGATCCTAGAAAGTAAGGAGATGGGCCCAAGAGTAAATATTACCTAGAGTGTTCTCTAGAACAATCTTTCCTATCCCACTGTTTAACTTAGTCCTCCAGATACAAATATTTTCTCCTCTACACATCTCTTGGGGACTTCCTTCTAGTTTTCACAGCAAAGAGAACAGAGCAAAAACTACTGGTTTTTAGATTTTTTGAAATACAGACACAACTAGAACTTCAAGGAGTGTTACATATGCTGTTAAAATATTACTGTTTTCTAAAATATGTATCTCATATTAGATCCACCTCTACTGAATTCACTTGACCTTGGCACAACTCACATAAATGCTGAGACCAAAGAGATGCCTTCTCCTCATTGTCTGTGTTTAAGGCAAAGAGGTACAGCTTTGTATTTCCAAAGCTTACAGAATAAGCACAGGCTGGTACTGAAGAACACCTCTGCTCGCTCTGTTGTACTCTCAGGCACTCAAGACAGGGATGGGAAAGAACCAACATTGTACAACAATCTCCTTCCACACTGTAATTAACTCCCATTTTCCCTGGCCCTGGAGTGCTTGTCTCCCTTACACATAACTGAAAAAAACAACAACAGAAAGCTCTGGAGGCAAGGGAGGGGACAAAAGCAGCTACTGAAAGTTGTTCTCCCTGCCGGCTGTGTGTTGCTTACTTAGGTAACTGGAGATGATGGGTCACTGGTTACTTATTTTCACCACAGAGGTCACTGTAAAGAAATTCTGCACACACATCATGTTGAAATGAAGAGATCGGGAGAGTCAGACTCACAAACCCAAAATTACATGCTCACTGGATCAACCAACAGCCTTGGGCAACCTGTTCCTTTCCCATTCTGCCATAAAACGCTCTTTCATCAGGACACCACAAAAAGCTGGACCTCACCGCCTGTCACATTGTTCTCCCATCGCCTCACGGTTTCCCCACACTCCAAACACCTTCAGTTCCCCTTATACTGCCACTGTGAGTAGTCTGGGGCTGAATCCGGCCCAGCTTTCTCGCTCCCAGTGCCGACTGAGGCCTGGGGACCCAAGGCGCAGCATTAGCCATGCCCCACGTTACCCATAAAATGCAAGCTAAGATGCTATTTTCTACAGAAGGCTGGAGACCGGGTGTCAGCTCAGGAGCTGCCCCACACAGCTACAAGGAAGAAGCAGGAGACAGGCAGTTGCTGAGCTTCACATGCTTTGCCTCCTTTGAGACTGCAGACCCAAGGCAGCAGGTCAGGTGGACCTCTTGCTGGCTACCAGTTGAGCTATAGTGACTTGCATCTCACGGGTAGTTGATAATGAGCAATCTAAGGCCTTAGATGTTTGAACAGAAGGAGGAATTGCTTTCTAATTAGAGCCATGGACACCGAAAGGACTGTATAGCTAATAAGCACAAACAGAATCATCATTAGAGGAGACTATTAAGATACTTACAACTGAGATTGTAGCCATTTGTTCTGCAAATAAGTTTAGGCAAAACCGATGCCTGGTGTCCCTTAAACTTCAACTGGCTTAATTAGACTAGTTGAGGATATTTGATACCCCATCCCTCTAGCCCCTCTAAAAATAATCACATTGTATATCCTATTTATTAATTTGGATTTATAACAAGACATTCCTCTGTTTCTCCAGGGGGCATTTACAAAAGTTAAAATGCAGAGCCAGCCCATAATTCCATCCTGTACAGAATGAAATGACCTCCCGAGGAAGGAAAACCCATCTCCCTGAAAAGCCAGAGAGGCCTTTGTTGGATCTGCTGAAGGTAACTACAGCTTGTAAGATGGCATCTTGGCCTAAGAGGTTGGAAAAAGTGTAACTATCACGTTGGCGTGTATTATTAAAAGTGACAATTATCTCTGCATGCTTACAATTGGAACTTCTGATTTCATAGACTGTAACAACTGCAGCGCTGCTGTTCTGGATGGCCTAGCATTAATAAAGCAAACCAATTTTGAATGCCCAAGGCCAGGACCTCAGGGACAGCAGATGGTGCCCAGGATACCCATTCTCACATTAGCATTAGAATAGCACGGAGTGGGTCACAGATTGCCTTTAAGCAAGCTTTCAGTTGTCCACACAATCTCTGCCTCCTACCAAATGAGACAACAGCATTTTTTTTTTTCTTTTTTCTCATTGAGGTAATCAGTGCTTCATTACACAAAATGCATTTCACAAGCAATTCAAGCAATAAAGAAATCCATCTCCCTTCTAACAACTTGCACTCCACAAGCACCTTATTCAAACTTCAGACGCACAACAAAAGGAAACGAGCAGTCTTTGTTCATATGCATTAAAACACTTCTGGACAAATGACACAGAGTTCTTAAAATTAGTCTTGGGTTTTTTCTTAAATTGCTTCTAATTTTGCATGCAGTCAATCGTAGCTGTAATTGCGTGTAAGCACAAATGGTATATCCATTGATACCCAACTTAACTCTCTCACGGAGACCCAGAGCAAATTCCAAACAGAAAATGGGAATCTGTGCCTCAAATTGTTTAAAAATAGCATGAAATTCACACATTTACCTGGATTAGAAAATAAGGCTGTTCTGATCTCAAAAGAGGCAAAACTTCACCCCATTCCTAATTTCAGCCTCAGAGTTAAGTAAAAATCAGCCAAGGCCTGGATGCTCCAGAGAGAAATTCAGATCGAGACTCAGGATATCAAATGCAACCTCTCACAAGATGTTTTGCCCTTTCTAGTAAACAAAGGTTAGTTCCACTCTAAATACGGTGTTTCACAGTGTACATGTGTTTGGTAGCTTAATATTAATAATGAACAGAGCTTTGTGTGTTTAGATGTCTGTCTTCTTGGTCGAGTTAATTCAGATTTCTGAATGAATTAATTAAAAATTAATTTCGGGGTTTTTTTTAATATATGACTTTGCAGTCCTTTTGTAGTTCACACTTTGTGCCCCACGAACAGGGATGCTAAGCTGAGTGTGCTCCCTGGCTGGTTATTAACCAGCAAGAGAATGTCTCGACTCCACTCGTCACTCACATCAGTCAAATCACATCTTGAAAAACGTGCACGAGAAAGTTAGTTATCAAAAACTGGGAAGCGCATTAATTAAAAGATTGCCTACTACCTCACAAGCTCTCTGCAAGAAAGACAAAGAAGGGCAGAGCCCATTTCTTTTTTTATTCCATCCAAGAAATGGAAAAAAACCCCAACAAAACAAACAAAAGAGGGTGTTATTTCCACTCCCAAAGCCAGCAATTAAAAAGAGGAGCTAAACCAATCCACGCAGATTATCATGTGCCCATGTAGCTCTTCCTTGTCAGTGCTCTTATTCTAGGAAACTGCAATCACAGCTTCACCTGCTTGGATACCCCTTGAGATCTCCGTGATGGGAACTTCTGAACCAAAGACTGGTACTAAAAATCTGCAGGGTTTCAAACAGACGGTCAACCTCATTCCAAGTCCAACGTGCAAAAACCTATGGCTGATAATGCCACGGATTCATCAGAATGGATCCTGGCAGCATAATTGAGCTCTTAGTTTCCTGAGCTGTTCTCTGCAATAAGCCTGGCAATGAGCTAGCAAAGGCAAGTCCCTCCACACCACAGGCACACCCCAGATTCCAGACATGGGTGATGGTGAGGCAGCTGAGAATTACAGATTTACACACAACACAAACTGGCACAAGGAACAGATGAAAATCGTTTGTTGATGTTGCTGTTCTTGTTTCTCGTGTAACACAGTTTTCATTCCCTAAAGCCAATGTACTAATTGCCAACGGAAAATAAGTCATCTCATCGTCTTATTTGAATAAATACCAATAGATCTTGGGCTCGACTGGAAAATTCAGGAAGCTGTATCTGGGCAGTGAAAGCATATAACTATTTCTGTACCTTGCTCAGCACATTGCCTTCTAAATGAACTGCTTGAAAATGATGAGTTCTCTAGAAACATTCTGGAATTTGAGAACGTTTTTTAATAAACTGGAGGATGTTTTGGGTCAAGATCACTGGACTTCACTGAATTACGAGCGTCCTTTCTTGGATGAGGAGTTCGGAAGAAGGCAGAGGATTTTGCGGTTGACAGATGAAATAGGAAAACCCACCATGGTCGGGGACTGAAAGCTGGTTCCCTACGTAACCTCATGCAGAGTTACTTAGCGCATATTTTTCAGAACTGTTGAGCTTCAAGAATTTCAGTTTTCACTCAACTTCCTTCCAATCAGACACTTTTGGGATGGAAGCTCTAAAAATTCTACCAAATGAGAATTTGCAACCTTGTCTCTGGAACATAGCCCACTGAAAAGACCCACTGCTCAGCATTGTTTAAGAGAGAAAAAATGTAAATCTAGCAGCATTTCTCAACACTACCTCTTGGGAAAGAACTTTTCACTGTTGCAGGTGTCTCCTTGTAAGTGGTTCCAGAAGGTGAGCAGAAGCAGGGAGGTGGTAACATTTGCTGGAGGGGAAGTGTCATCACATCCTGTCAGTGCTAAGACTTCTCACACTCAGAGTGGGAATGAGAGAAGGGAAGAAGACAAATACAAACTATACAGCAAAACACTATGTAAAGATATTATGCCACATTTGTGCTGGATATTTATAGTCTTAAGAGCTGGAACGATATCCACAAAAGTATCTCTAATACTTTATTTATTCTTCTCAGATTCTGTTAAGCAGCCAAGTTGGGGTGGTCTACAGAAAAAAAAAAAAATACCCTGTAGTTAAAGCACTGCAGGCAAGTGCTCAATGTTTTGTAAAAACATAAACAGTTTCTTGCCCGCAAATCTCCTCTCCCTCAGATTTCTCATCTTTCACTCCTCAGCTCCCAAGATACTAGAATTTCCTCAGCTCTGTGGTTACCTAGATTTTTCTCAGGGAAACAAGCACCAAATGCATCACGAAGAAAACAAACAACAGGCAAAATCCCCTAAAAACAGTCCTACAGCTTATCACTCCCTTATTCTTCCCGTGCAGGCTCAGAGCCAAAAGATACTCCAGCCACAGCCGAGGAGATCAGCGGTAAATGTCGTTGGCTGTTAGCAGAGGAAAAATCTCGAAATAAACATTTCTTGAAGGTCTAATTTTTCCCCCAATGAAAATTAAAGAGGGGCAAACCCAAGTGACCTCTTTATCTCCCCTCCCTTCGTTAATTAATAATACAAGCAATAACCTGAAAATGAAAATGGACAGTTTGTTTGACCCTATGGGAAAACCCTAGAACAGAGCATAAGGCTTCTGTCCCATTTGTCACACGCTTGCCATGGCTCGCGGGTGGTTATGGCAGCAACGAAGTCCCACACTGTGACGAAACCTCATGTCATCTGTCGTGGGCATGTGCTCTCCCAGTGCACTCCGTGGTGGACAACCGGCTGGAGAGGCGCTTGCCTGAAGTGACTTTCTGAATATGAAAGGGGAGGATATTCCATTTCAGTCCTTGCAACTACTATGGAGTTCCAGTGAAATGGCAATTAAAGACCTGTCAGGCCAAGATGTGCTGCACTTGCAGAGCTTTTCTATTATCTGCCTCTAGCCGTCTTCTGAGGATGATAGTTAGCATCCTTCTCACAAAGATCTCAGAGATAAATCAAAATAATATTCTATCTGGAACAGGCAAAGTGCAGGGAGGTTAAGTGAACAATCCTGCCTTTCACAGCAAGGCAATCGGATTGTCAGGGACAGAATCCGAATCAGCCGAGTACAGTCCTACGATCTCAGCACTTGAACGGGTGTCTTCCTGTACTGACAATCCTCTTTCTCAGAGAAGTTTGTCCTGCCAAACCTCAAAGAGTGACCGAACTGGTATGGGAGCCCCTGCTGCAGGAGCTTGTGCGAATATGCAGAGAAGGTTGTTTCAGCAACAGCCTTTCCATGGCTTCTTCCAGAGGTCAGCGACCTTACCGCCTTGTTTAGCTCTTCCCGACTTTCAATTTAACCTGAAGGATTTGAATCATTGTTTCTCAGCAATAAACTGGTTTCCTTTGATGAGGCCCTTGTGCAATGGAAAGATTGATGAGATACACTGAAGGTCAAGTGTGGAGCAAAACCGAAGATGAGGGCAAAAATTCCTATTGAGTTCAATGCAATTATGATTCACACAATCACAGAATTGTCACGGTTGGAAAAGACCTCCAAGATCACCACGTCCAACCCAGAGAAGAAAAAAAACAACAAAAAAATCCCACTCCATAAAACATGTATCTTTTCCCAGTGCTCTATCTCATATTTTAATGCATTTGGATAACTATCTCGGCATCCTGGAAGAGGGCAATGGTAACCTCTCCCATGCTTCGCTTAACTTCTGTTTGCCAGTAGAGAGTTACCAGTTGTGTAGGAAATGAAAGCTCTTGGCAATCTTTAGCTGACGGTGAAGACCCAAGTCTCCCACTGGAATATTTATGTCCTCAGCAATACTCGCTTTCTTAATCTCAAAAATCTTCAGCAGTGAAGATGCTGCAGCCTCCCTTGGCAGCCTGTTCTGGGATTTAATAACACTACTGCTGGAAAGCGTTCTTAAATTTACAAACTTCTGAAAGACATATTTAACTGTACTGATCTCTGAAGGCAAAAATGCGCTATTGTTGGGGAATAGACAAACCGGCAAGTTCCTATGGTACGGTTTTTACACTGTCCCCTGGGCCACCCAGGACGAGTCACATCAGGCTAAAACTGCAGAGTAGGTGACCTTCAGACCTGCTCTCATATGGCAGTTCTTGTGCTTCCACAAAAATAAAATGTTCACACCAACTGCCAGATAGCAGGTCAGTTTTTCCAGCTGATCCTCACTCTTATTATGTAAGATACACTGTTTGATTATTGCTCGCTGCTAACCTCAGCATAAATTAGCTATTAGGGACTAGAACAGAACTTACTCCTGAAAATTCAATCAGTGTTTAACTGATTTTTAATATACCACCATGTGTAGGTCAAAGTGCCTTCATCAGCTTGAGCCTATTGGAAAATTTTTCATTAATACTCTCCAGACAACCTAACAACAATGTTACAGAAAAGGAACAGTGGTCCAGGAGATGGGAGGGAAGGGGGGAAATTAAGCCTTAAATTCTCAACTTCTGCACTCACAAATGGTGTATTTAGGAGGGGACATCATCCATCATTTCACCTACAAAGAAGGTGTTGTCTTCTACATGGTTTCATCTCTTACCCTGCTTTGGCTGACACATCTTCCAAAGCTCTTGTTTATGTGGCACGAGTGACACGTGAGGCTGGAGGAGGTGATCCACACCTCTCCCTTTCCCACAGAAACACAGCAGTGATGCTCACGGTCACAATCCGCCTTGCCTGTTGATAGTATCCAAGGTCTGAATCTTGGGAAGCTGCTGACACAACAGACAGTGACTTTGCTTGGAGCACACTCGGACTGTGCAGTATCAGGCAAGAAATGTCTTACTCCACACAAATAGTACAGGATGGATCCACTCCAAAATTAAATGAATGCCTTAGGGGGGAAACATGCCAACAAATGAGTTTCAAGCACTGGAAACTGCAAGAGGCTCACAGAAAACCCCACAGGTCAAAGAAGACATGTTAATTCAGCACTTAATCCAGGCCTGGAACACAGACCACAGTCTGTCACATAATGCTGGATTCAGAGGCAGGACCTAGGAGACTCTGATAGAGTAATAGAATCCTCCTGGTTGGAAGACACCTCCCAAGTCATCAAGTCCAACTGCTAACCTGGCACTGCCTGGCACGACTAACCTATGTCCATCAGCACCACATCTCCATGGCTCTTCAACCCCTCCAGGGATGGGGACTCCACCACTGCCCCAGGCAGCCTGGGCCAGACCTTGACAACCCTGGAGGGGAAGATGCTTTTCCTAATAGCCAATCTAAATTTCTCCTGATGCAACTTGAGGCCTTTTCCTCTTCTCCTATTGCTTGCTACATGGGAGAACAGACTGACCTCCACCCACCTCGCTCCAACTTCCTTTCGGGTGGTTGTAGAGAGAAACAGGTTCATTGCAAGGCTACAGCTGAGCCAACCTTAACTTCACATCAGAGCAAACCACATGAAGATCCTGGTGTGTTACACGTGCTCTCGCACTGCTACTACCACTGCCTCCAAAATCCTGTCTCAACAAGGCCTAGTCAGAGAAAAAAACCCAACAGAATCTAGAAAAAGCTATAAGGCTGCCTACAACCAGCAGGGTCTATAAAAAGGTGACTTTCCATCTCTTCTAGCCTTACTCTCTCTCTCTGTGTACATATATATCTGTATCTAACAAGAAGGTACAGAAAAGATGGAGCCAGACTCTTCCAAGAGGTGTACGCTGAAAGATAACAGACACAAATTAAAACACAGGGAATTCTGCTACTACTAATTCTTTCATGAGGATGATCAAACACTGAAATGGCATCAGAGGCGGTAGGATCTCCATTTTTGGAGATATTGTTAATTTAACTGAACCAAGCCCTGAGTAACCTGCTATAAACTGGTCCTGCTTTGAGCAGCAGGTAGGTAGGACTAGATAACCTCCACAGGTCACTTCCACTCTAAATTATTCTATGATTTTCTTCTTGGGTATATTTGAGACCATATCACAGGGCCTTAGTAAAAATATGTGTTTATAACAAAGTGACCCTCTGCACTGACCAAGAACAGTGGCAGATCGCTGGTGCTCAGCTAAGATGAGTAATAGCACTACCCACCAAATACCTACAAAGGGCAGCATCCGCACCAGAGAGCTTTACACTCAGAAACCTTCTCCAGTGCACTCTACAAATATGTCATCCACCGTGGGCTCAATGTCTTCAGGGGGGATACTAGAGACATCCTGCTGTGCTCAACAGAGCAGGACCCTGTGACTACAGACAGCTGGTTACACAGTGAAACCTTCTAGAATGTGATGCACTGGAAGAAAGATTACTGGGGAGAGAAATCAGAAGAAAAACTCCTATAGGACCTCAAAATGCATCTCATTCTAAGGGCTAAGGCTTCAACTAGGAGGACAATTTTAAAGCACTTGCTTAATCTTAGGGAGCACTGTGAGAGACTGGGAGTACATATATATACTGGAATAGTTATGATATTTAAACTGGATGATTTAAAGTGATATCTATTGATGCCCAAAGGTATTTTTGAGCCCATACTTTCTTAACTTGCTGTCTGTTTTCATGTAGCTGTTTCACCAACTACCGACAATCTGTTTAGAAATATCAGGGAACACGAAATCTGGAGGTGTACCAGTGTGCGAGCGGCCACTCCAAAACCTCTGTGAAAATAACCTTCAGGAATGGCAATCGGCCAGAGATGCAGTTTGAAGGCAGCTAAGATACAAATAAATATTCACGGCAGCTAAGGATTTTGGATTTAAAGCCATTCTGCTAACGCAGATAAATATTCCGATTTCCTTGGCTTCTGTAGACTAAACCCAGTTTAAGAGAGAAATCCATAAAATACCATTCAAATAACATCGCCACTGCTGGGAGGGGTTTTGGAGGAGGTGAAATGGGATTTTTTTAAACACCAGGATGAAATCTCTAATTCAAATGTCTACTTCGGAAAGCAGATGAAGAAAGATTCACACTTCCCAGAGGACTCTGGATCACAGCTGTCTCACAGCAGCCACTACGCTGTACTTTTACCTACCGGGCTGTATTTCATTAGCAGGTAAAACACCTCTCCCTTATTTTGGTATCTTTGCCATGAACAACATAATCCAAAGTTACTTTTGTGCACTGTGCAGCCTTCTCTGTGTTAAGGCAAATGTTTATGTTGTATAAACCCCGGTTTATACACAGTTGAGCGTGACCAGCTCTGAAGCGATGATCACCTTTACAAGACTCCGCTTACACACAAGTTGAGACGTACAGAGTTGAGTTGGGCTTAACCACGCTATGGCAGCTGCTAACCAGGTCGCAGCAGCAGACCTACAGAACCACCAGCAGCACTTTCTTCTCCTGCTGACAGAGACACGATCGTCACCTTGTCTCCACCACAAATTGCAGCCACATCACAGCCACATCAAAGGGAAGTAGAATGAAAGAAAAATTATTTCCCTTTCTCCACACATTCACAAGCAAAACGGTAACTGTGCTCTATAGGTCAAAATTAAAACCCCTTGCAACCAACCACATCATGAAGGCTCTCGCAGACCAGCTGGATACAAGCCGAGGCTGTAATGGTGGGACCACTGAGAAGTCATTTCATTCACTTGGGTATGTCAGGAGCCTAGTTCACATGCTCCAGAACATGTACTTTTAAATTATTTTCAATACACCTTCAGACTTCATGGAAGGAAATGAGCAAGATGACAGACAGAATAGCTGGTTTTCCTTTTTTTTTGGCAAAACAGCTCTCGGTCTGCATTATCTCACTGCTTCTCATTTCTTCTGTGCCATACTTTCATTTCTGTAAGTCCGTGTAGACTGAACATCTCACACTTTTTCTTCCCTCTTTTGACTGTAGTTTCTGTAAAAGGTTAAGAAAGGAGGGCAAGAAGCACCTCAACAACTCCAGCTATCCCACGTGTGGCTGGCCAAAAATGGGCAAGAGGAAAGGAATGGGAAGAGGAAGCACAGCCACTTGGCAGCGATAGGCCAGGGTCTTTTCCACCATCTTTCAGTGGCCCTAAGCAATTCCCTTCCTTTATACACAGCTGTACATCTAAGTAATATTAAACTGAGCAGGCTTCTGGCAAGACTTCCAAAGTACAAAGGCTCAGCTACCACTATACAGATTTGAGGCATCAAAGTACTCTGGAATTCAAGGTGTTCAGCTTTCTTAAGACATCAAACAAATTTTAAAAGGCAAATGAAGATAACTGTAAACAGAATCAGCACATTTATGATCCTTAGTTAAGAAGACACCTTCAATGCAAGAGCTACTGGAATAGCCCTACCCGTTCAGCCCGTCAGCCTCTCTAGTTTAAATTTTAAAACGTACACCAGAGATCACAGCAGTCAACATGTGTATTCCCTCAGTTCAGATAAACTTATCCGGAGTTTTTATATGGTCCTGACAACTCTTACTCAAACGAGAATTACCTGAAGACACACAGACCACAAGCTTCACCTTTGTGAAGAAAACTATTTATAGGTGTGGGTACAATAGTTTGTTAGAGCAGTTACTTCTTTACAAAAAGTGAAAAAGAAGGTATGTGTTCCAGCAGGCAGGAAGACATCCCTGCTGGGATCTCAACGTTGACGACTTTGCTGCAACACGATCTCAGTGCTTTTACCTGTTGGAAAGAGTGTGCCCAGAGTTTGCCGAAAGAGAAAACCTAAATGCTGCACTGAAGGGACACTAACAATGGCTACGGAGAGTTTGCACCTGATCCAAGGGGATAGGGCTAATTTAACCTTCCCTCTTGTTTCCACAGAAGTCCATGGTGCTCATCTTCATTCCTAACATTCTGTTTACCGTTACCAATCTCAAAGTGCTCAGCTAGCTTGATGGTAGTCCCTTAAACTAGAGAATCAGCCCTAACCCAGGAATGTTTAGACAGGCAAATGGACTAGCTCACTAGCAAGTTTTAGGCTGCGATTGGCTTCCAAGGGAGCCCATTCCAATTATTCTCTTCCTGTGAGCCTGGAAATGACTCATGCAATGATAGTCAAGATCATTCCACTGAGCCTTCACATTAAAAATAACGACAAA
The DNA here is from genome assembly GCA_013396935.1 of Baryphthengus martii. NCBI lineage: Eukaryota > Metazoa > Chordata > Aves > Coraciiformes > Momotidae > Baryphthengus > Baryphthengus martii. The sequence continues at coordinate 50,072 of VWZK01004506.1, forward strand.
GTTAGGAAATGTTTAATCTGTGAAAGGCAACCGGTCTTAAGACATCGGAAGCAGAAAATCACTTAAGGTCCATCTGGCACGGGAATGAACTCAGCTTGGCCCAGAGGGCAAGCAGCCTGGCTCCCCAGTGGCTCATCACCAGGAACCCACAGAGCCCTTGGTCCCCTCCCTTCCCACACCCCGCTAGGCTCCCGGGGCCTCCCGGCCGGAGACAGTCCACAGTAGCCCCTAGGTCCTCCCCACGGCAGGCAGAGCCCACCAGCTCCGCCCGGCACATGCAGGAACGTTTTCCATAGAGACAATAACTCCCTGGAGCCAGCCTCGCACCAACCAGATCCCCTAGAACAGGCAGAGAGGATTTGGGGCGGTTTGAAGGCACAGATTCAGGAACTATCGAGCAGAACGGGGGACGTGACAAACAGCTCAGGAGCTCTCCGCCAGTCCCTCCCAACCTGCAGCCCCCACATGGACCCTCTATCCGGGCTTTGTTGCCGCGGCCGGCTGGCTGGAGGCTGGGGAAGCAGGTTGCAAGGAGCCGGCCTCTTCCTCTCCACCTGGGCCCGCAAGGTTAAAAAAAGCAAAGGACAGACCTTCTCTCCGGCCTCTTCCGCGCTGGGGAGGCTGGGCTCGTCCTCCCGGCCGCGGCTGCCGGCGGGATGCTGGAGGCCGGTCGCGGTGTCTTACCGGCTCTACATTGATCTGCCTGCCCGGAGCCTCTTTTATTTTTTCTCCCCCTCCTCCCTCCACCCCCTCTTTTCAGGGGGGACAAAAAAAGAGGTGGTGGTTGGGGGAACCTTTCTATTATTATTATTCTAATATATTCTGGGGGCTTGTGGTTCCTGCAACCAGGTGGAAGTGAAACCCGTTCTCGCCCCCCTCCTCCTTCCGCGATGCTCCGTGGCTGGATGCAGCCCGGGGCCGGCGGGGTGAGTCCGCGGGTCCCNCTGGCAGCGCGGGAGGAAACGCTGGAAAATGCCGTTCGATCCGGCAGGAGCTCCTGGCTCCTTAGTGACATCCTGTGGTGCGGGGGCACTATTGCCGAGGGGCCCCTGAGCTCCCGTTTGACCAGGGACCCGACGAGCACTGGTACCAGTTAGGCACTGCCCAGTGACTCGGGCGGCAGCAGCTGCGTACCCAGCACGGTGCACGGTCAGGGGGTGGGTTCAGGGGCCCCAAGAGCTATCAGTGGTCTTGGTTTAAATCGGTGTCCTGCCTTACACTGCTGCAGAGCTGCTCCCTCTAAAAGGTCAGCGGCTCTCGGGCACTTCGTAGACATGTAGCATCTTCCACAGCACATTATAGAATGGGGAGGCCTCAGATTTAAACACTTCAGCTGGCCCCCTGCCCAGACTGAGGAGCAGAGAGTGAGTGAGACACCAAATGAACATCCAGCTAACTAAGGCAAATGTTAATTTCTTAATTCAGCATGTGTCATCATGTTGGAAACAGACTTGCAGAACATCTCCCCCAGCCAAGAAGCACTGGAGTCGAGATGAAGCAGTGAAACCTTGTCCCTCCCTCACTCTTAGCTGCTCTAGAGAAGTCCCTTGTCCACCCTCCCTGTCACTCAGCACACTGGGCTGTTCCCACAACCTGTGGCAGAAAAGGCAAGGAAAGAAAAGCCAGTGAAAGAGAGATGAGCACACGGACTAAAGGACCACAACCTATCCACAGGTAGAAGGAAAGTGTTAAGTCAACGCTTAACAGGCGTAGCTGAGCTAACTGGATTCCAGCTTACAGGGATGAGGATTTGATGGTATCAACCCAAAAATGTCTCCACAGCCCCTGGCAAGCTTGGTAAGATCCATGCCACCACGTTTACAATGTTCACATTGCCCAGATCAGAAAGGTTTAAGGCTAGCCTGGGCAGGCCTGAACACACAGCAACCAAAACTTCTGATCGTTGTTTGGAGGCATGTGCGTACTGGTGGTAGGTGGGTTTGAAAAGGCTCTTCTAAACTCTACTACAGGAGTAACTCACATCAGATGATACAGACATTGGCAAGAGATGACCGGGACACTCTTTACTAAGGTGTCTGTTGCGCCCAGAAGCCACCTGCTCACAGCATCACAGTGGAACTTAACCTCTGTAAAATCCTGGTGCTGCCCCTTCTTCTGTGTGGGAAAAGTAAAATGGCCGATGATGCTGACATCTCTTTTGTCCGGTGGCACGTTTAGGACCTGCAGTTTTGGACTCTGCCAATCGATCCCTGTGCTCAGTTTGGTGCTAAACATTTCCCGGACAGGCCAGCAGACCCGAGTTGCCGAGTCAGCAGGCTGCGGCTGTCGCACAGCCTCAGGGCGTCCACCGCCTCCCTGGATGGCTGGGCAGCCCTGTCAGCAGAAACACCCTCTCTCAGGTGGGCCAGGCCAGAAGCTTGCCCCTCATCCCAAGGAACGCACGCCTGGGCACATTGGTGCATGACTTTGTGTCTTGCAGCTTAACTAGTGCAACTCCCTGTGCTTTGAAATAAACCACAGCTGGTGTGAAGTACAGCAGATGTCTGCTCAGCAATGGGGAGCAGCTTGCTGCTTTGCTCACCCTCGTTTCGTACTAAGTTCACAGTCTGGTTTTCTGATATTCAAAGCTCTCCATAATCTTCTTCCATAGCCAGCTGCTGCTGGAGCACTACAGCCATTGACAAAGGGGTAAGACATGACTGCGGGAGTTTCATCTTTCCCTACTATGCAACTTAATTTGCCTCACAGAGATACAAACAACTCAAATCTCAAAGCATCCAGAAGTAAATGTAAAACTTCCCTCCTCAGCTTCACTTCTTTGCACAGAAGCACGCAGAGAACACTAGTGCGCAGCCCAGCAAATCCAAGCCCTATAAACTAATCAAGCTATTCCTCTTATGGGCGAGATAGAAAGCAAGGCAGAGAAGGAAACACCTTTTTTTTTTCTATTTTGAAACACTTGGGACGCACGCAAGGCCCACAGAGATGGGAGCCATCTAAAGATCTATAAAGACATAGTGAGATAAATGAATCCATCTGTTGTAATCTAGCAGTTTCGTAAAACCAACGAAAAAAAATGACAGTTTCATGAAACCATTAAAGCGCTATTGATACTCTCAAGTTTTTAAAATTCTCCTCCAACGTGTATGAATGTAGGTAATCAACCATCCCCCCTCGGATTCCTGAAATGAATAGAAAAGGAACAAGACTGTGCATGAAGCTGATGCAAACAAATCCACAATGTAACGAAAGCAAATTGCCATTACCAATCTAACACAGACTATTACGAATCCCTCCTCACACCCCAAAATACATTTCTGATTTCCACGATATGTCAGCATACACATCCACCACTACCCTTCTTCCATCCTAGGGATCTCGAAACATCTCACAGATGGTGCTTCAATGAAGCCTCACAACACCTCCATTCTGCTTCTCCGCAGGGGAAACCTAGAGGCACAGAGATTTGCTTATCGACTAACGGGAAGTATCAAAACGTCCAGAAAGACGTGGGTGTCCTATCTGCACATATGCCTTGCTCTTACTACTAGATAGCGCTTCCAGTACAAGTCTGCTTGTAATTACAGAAAGTTGTTCTTTTAAAGACCACACTGAGCCATCCACTGACAGCTTTACAGGCAGAGAAGGGCAAAGAAACAGTGTTTTGCTTCATCCCAATGAGCAATCCCTTTCCTCAGCACTCATTCCATACATTCTGAATTCACACCAGCTTTGGTTGGCTTCAGATGCTCGTATTTAGGTACAGCCAGGTGACAGCTATGGGAAACAGCCAAAGGTTTCCACACATCAGGGAATCCTACCAAACATATAGGAAGAGAGGCACTGCATAAGCACCCAGTGTTATCAGCCACCATCTCATGCGCATGTTGGTGTCTGCTCTGAGACCTTCCCACAAAGCAGGCTGAGAAGTGGGAAAACAAATGTACATTAGCCAGGGAGCTCTACTAGGCAAGTGGAATACCCTTGGAAGTGTTTCCTGTTAAACATACAAGCAGGGTCAGCTTCCTCCCTTCCCTCTCCTCTTCAGTACCTGCACGCTCTCCATCTCAGTGCCCTTTGTGGTACAGCCCTGCTATTGTCTTTCTCCGGGTAAACCTCTGGGGCCAGTGTGCAAGCAGAGGGCACGAGTCAGAGCAACAGGCAGCACAGAGATTTGACAGCTGAATCCTGAAAAATGTCCTAAAAAAGTGTAGCAGTACCCATAGGCCTCAGGAAGCTACCAAAATACACACGTCCAACAACACTGTATATATTATGAAGGCACGAGCTGCACTACTCACCGTGTTCAGTTGCTCTCCTCCTGGGAGAGAAGTGAAACTATACAGCAGTCAGCCCCACAGCCCTAATGCAAAGTCCTGACTAGGTGTTATGGAACATCTAAGGCATGGCATACTGAATACAAGGCTACCTGGTGGCTGTGGGCATCACGTATGGTACAATGAGAGGGGAGCTGGCAACAGCTGGTCACTTCTGGACATCACGTCTGGGTTATTATTTTAACAGGGTCTTCTATTTTCCTTTGTTTTGTTTGAGTTTTTCTTCTAGAACTTGGTAATTGATGTCTCACTGTTATTATCAGTATTTTCTTAATAATGGGCTGTCAGTGTGTATAAAAACTACACATTTCTCCCCATAAATGCTGCAATATGAAAAAACAATCTGCTGTTAATAAAACAGAGAATAATTCCCAAAGGAAAAGAATGCTTTTAAAAACCACGAACTCGAAGTAAAAAACCACTCTGCTGCATTCGAAGCAATTACAAGAGAAAAATGATGAAGACTGTTTCTCCTCAAAACTTGGCAATTTTTATATCATGCTACTGATATTCTTAATGAAAAATGGTGCTTTTATTCTCTGCCACTTCTTCTACTTTGGCCAATGCTGTAGCCAAACATCTGCCTGTTAAGTTAGCAGAGTAAATTGATGGTTAGTAACTCACAGTAATTTCCAAAGATCTCCACAGACATTTCCAAAGGAAAACCCTCTCTAAAGCTTTGCAAGGAAGGATGCACTTAGGAGGGGAGAAGACTATGAAGAAACACGATAGTGCAGACAAAGCATCCATGTGAATGTTCAGACAGGTTGGGCTCTTCTCCTAAAGAGCCTCAATGGAGGATTTGGGACAAGCTTTCAGCTGAAGGCATTGACTTCAAAGCTCAGAGCGCAAGCTTCATACTGAACATGTTGCTGTGACTGAAGAAAGCAGCGAGTGCAGGAAATGAGGCTAAAAGCAATGGTGAGGTAGCAGATAGTTCGCTGCTCAAAGGCTCCTTCATTTCCCTTCTACCCTTAGAGAATGGCAGAGGAAAATTAATCATTATTATGATAGTTACACATTCTCAGCCTTTTCCTGCTCAACCTGTTGAACCATCTCTATACTGGAAAAATTCTTAGGAGGCAACTCGGCTTCAACAAATGCATCCCAACAGATGGAATCCTGAATATCCAGGATTTAAGAGACAAATGCCCAAAGAGCCTACTGTCCAAACTGATACAATCCAGAGAATCTTTAGCAAATCCCACAGGTCCTCGGCTTACCCTACCTCTATATGTTGTGCCAGGCTAATTGAGAAGTGTCTGACTTTGGGACCATCCAGAAACAGGTACAAAAAAAGGTATCATCACGTAGCCAGACTCAGCAGCATTCCCACCAAATGCCCTTCCCTTCATATCGTTGACAATCAATTATCACACACCAGAGTTGAGAAAAAAAACAATACTGGCAAAAAAAAATGTGTCTTGACAGAATAACGATTCTAAAAAAGATCTAAAAGAAACCACACAAATACATGTGTAAAAAGTCTTATCCTCATAAGGCAATTAGATCTGTTAGGCTGAGGAGCAGATAATGACGTCTCCTCATTTTTTAAATGATAATGAGTTTCTTGAAGGCAAACCACACAGTCCTGGAGACTGACTCCTCAGACTATCCATAGACTATGGCAGCACAGAGGAAAAGCAGCAAGTTTCTCCAGAGTGGAGCCTGAAACCCAGGAAAGCCTTCTCCCAAAGGCAGTGAGGAGCAAGCCTGCGTGCCAAGCCACCAGGAAAAATGGCATGGTTTTGTCTGCCTGTGACACACCTGCACAAACGCACTCCACCTTGTTTCCAGCTGCAATGGGAACCGAAGGTGTTAATTATTTTCTTACAGCAGGAGAGTGTCAGATTGAGTGCAGCAGCCCTGGTGTAAAAGTGAGGAACTCACTGGGATCAAGTTCTGCACCTTTTAGCGTGTTCTGAAAAGAAGCCACCTCTGGCTACTGCTGGCTTGCTTCTTTCAGACTCCATTAGTTACTGTATAAGGGCAGGACACAACTCCAGCCTTCGCATGCTCTGTGCTGCTATTAATTGCTAGCAACAAAGACATTCACCACACCGTACACAGCAAGGTGGACAAATACTTGTGCATTTATTTCCTACGCAGTCCTTCCTCACCACCACGAAGGGGCAGTGTTTCCACATTTCTACTATCAGAATGGCAGATCTGCAAGTTCGGTTTTAATTGGCAATGGTTAATGCCTCCTTTTGGTGCTCGAAGTGTTTTATATTCTGTGTTTGCTTAGTAAGTTATTTCTTCAAGACACAGTGAATTACAGGCCATTTATTGTACTTTCACTACCACCAGCAGGTTACACTAATAAAGCAACCAAGAGTATTAGTGAAGGTAATTCCTCCTATGAACTTGGAAGCCCAAGAGGATGGCTGGTCTAAAGTAGCTGGTTTACAGACAGGTGCCAATCAGAAGGCACAAACGGCTTTGCAAAACACATCACTTTTTGTGTGTATTTTTCTTCCAAATACATAATTTGTATCTGTGAAAACCTCATAAACTGTCCGCATCTGTGTTGGCAGTTCAAATACTGGTAAATTCTGTTTCCGTTTATAGCAGAGACGCTCCTGCCGTTCACTTCACTCTGAAGAAAATGTCTGCTACATCCAGAGGCAAAACTTCACTAGTGGCCCCATTTCTTCAGGCATATTTTGTGCTCTGGAAAATAGTTTAATTGACTTGAAAGACTTCACTAAGTAACCTTCTCTCAATCTGTGTTTCTGAAAAATCACACTCCCCAGAAAGTAATTCATATACTACAAGGCTGTGGCTTATTTACAAAAGGTGACGCTTTTAAAGGACATAGCAGAGGTACCTGGTTATTCTTACTTCCACGCTCATGCAACAAAGAAATGTCCATGAAGCAGCTGTTCCAGCGATAGCACATGACTGTACCAAGCCCAGTGCTGTATGATTTCAAGACCATATTCCAACATCTTGTTTGGTGTCTCACGAGATTCACAGACGTTCACATGTCTTGGTTACAAGATCAGTGGCTGCACAAGAAAAATCTAGTCTCCTCGGTGTCTCTTTGGTGAGACAAAGCACAAGGCACATCACACCCAATTAATAAAGAGCAATTAGAAAGTAACAATAATTCATGTGTCCCATGAACAGAAGTCTGTCCATATTCAGTACTCTGCTGACCAGTACTGCTAACCTTCTCTCCACAGATAATCCAGTGCAATTAGCCCCCACTGGTGCTAGCAAGAGACAGTGGCATAGCCAAGCAACAGATATTTTTACTACCCACCATCTAACCCTGCCCTGTAATTAACTGCAGAACCCTGCAGATTTCTGCCTGATTAGCTGTTTCAGCTAATGAGAGGCTCCAGCCTCAGCTAATGTGAAGCCTGAACTACCTGCCATTCATGGACCAGTCTTTGTGACCGCACAGAGCAAATCACAGGTGCAGAACTGTCCCGCAGAAGGGACACAAAGGGGGAGAGGGGCCCGCACACAAACCGGGCACAACTCCTCAGACTTCAGTCACACGTATTGAATGTTTTGGATGGTTACGTGCATGGGAGCAAAACCTGGCGGTTCCTGTATGGTCATTACCCAAGATATAAAATGTTTGACTTTTAATTAAGATCTACAATATCAATGTCACAAAATGAGTCTGAAATTACAAAAGCAGGAGCTGATCTGATTGTAAAAAGCTCAGCTATTCAATTGAAGGCCAATGCTCGGTCATAACCAGAGAAAAGTTGGGGTCAGGAGTCCAAGTTCAGGAGTGGAGAAAATAAGAAGCTGAAGGAAACATTATATCCTCCAATAATCCTTGCAGGAGATATGATTTCAGCATGAAAGGATGCAGTCCAGCTTTAAAGTTTCCAAGCAAAAATCATTCTACTATAACTCCTCTGTGAGATAAAAGCAGACATGTGATCTAGTAATACTGGCCTCTTTCACTGGTGTTTTTATTGGTGCTGCCCTCCATATTAAAGAAAACAAACACTCAGCTTTTAATATTAAAGATAACTCCAACAGGTCTGCTTTAGAGAACCTCTCTGTGTTAATCCATTCCTTGTAATACAGTTAGCCTTGTGTAAATTTGGAAGGTGGCCTGTAAAAGGAAAAGCAAACAGAGGATTGGCTTTTTAAAAAACTTTTACCCAGCTTTTGGAAGGGGGGGATGTTATTCGGGTATTTGGTTTTTTTTTTTAATATCAGATTCTTCTCCTTTCTCTTTTAAAGGGTCACAGTAGAAGAATAAATAAGGCTGTGACCTCATATGTCATTCTCCCATTTCTTAACTGAGGAAGAGGGCGATTTGGATCTTCCTGAGACCTGAAATTCCTGAAGAAATGCATGAATACATGAAAAATCATGTTTCTTCCATGGGAATACCAGTCAGTTGGTAGCACACCAAGCTGAAACTCAGGAGACATTATAACTGTACTCTGAGCCTGGTGGGTACCTCCACACAAAGCTTTCCTCTGACTATGTCTCAGTTTCTCCATTCTAAAAAAAAAGATAACCTGAAATGTGCAAAAATTTTGAAGTGCCTTCAGATAACAGTGGTGCCCTGAAATCACCAGAGGAGCTAAGGGGTGACACCCTCCCTTGGCAGCAGAGCTCCTTGTCATCACACAGGGCTCATACATTTTGAGTGCAACGTACAACACTGAGCTGCTGGAGCTCCTGCTCTCTTCTCCCTCTTCATAATGTGGATGGATCAAAATGGAAAGGATTTTTAAGGATGCTGTACAGTAATAATTTTACTTTCACTGTACTGCCAGAAAGTAATTTTCTTGTACTTAGATCATGCAGTCAGATACTGTTAAACATTCCTTAAACCAGTTCTGTCAACTAGTCAAAAACTGTGGCGCAGAAGAACCAAAAAGCAATTAATTGCTGATGCTAAAAAGTTCATTTTACTTGAAGGAAGATTTTCCTGCCTGCTTCCACTAGCCATGAATCTAACCTGCAAAATGTCTCATAATCAATCACTGGTATAATATTTGTATTTCTGAATGCACAGAACAGCGTGGAGAATCGGAGAGAGACGCAGTAGGGAATTCTCCCCTTACAAAGCAAGATGAACACACTGACTGACAAATCACTTCTGTTGTTGATGTAATTCTGTTAACAGTCTAACTTATTGAATGCTATAGAAAAATGAGCAGAAGACCGGGAAGCTTTGTGAACAGTAATGGGTGCCAGTGTCAACAGAAAAATAAGGTGTATTTGCCAAAACAGAAGTTAGAGATACCTTCTTTCCTCTCTTTGGGGGATGTGTGTCGGTTGCTTATAGCAAAGGGCATCATCATTTACAGCAGTTCTCGCTGGTGAATGCTTGGATGAGCTGGAGTGGAAGACAGGATGCTGACCTGATCATCGCTACGACCAAAATAGGTCACACATAACTTTCCAACATTAGAAACATCCAGATTCCAGTTTTCCACAATGGAGTCCTCATGTCCTGCCTGAGGACAGAGTTTTACACCCTGTATTTGCCCATCATAACAACAATCTGGGGAGAAGGCAAAGAATTTAAAAATGAAAGCTGAGGAAACCCTCTCATCTCCTCTTTGTTTTAGAGTGCCACAGCTGCCACCCCAAACCGTATCCTCCTACAGGAGGGAGACATTGGCCTTGGTGATCAGCCAGACATGAAAATCTTCCTAGGGAATTCCTCCTCCTGAGAGGCACACGCAGATCAGAAGAGGACAGGCTGTCTAAACACAACGAGCCTCCTCTCCCTGGCTGGGTTATTTTCTTTCTCCCCAGGGGAGCTCCAGCCAGGGGAAACTCCAGCTTTAACAGAAGGTGGCTTGGTTTCCTCCCTGTTTTTATAGCAAGAACAAGCTACAAAGGCACCCTTTTGATAATGTCCAGTTCTTCAAAGTCAAGTTCTCTGCAGTACTGAGGCATTTCAAACTTTTTCTGTTTTCACTACAATTTTATCTACCTACTGTATTTCTAACCTACCTGGAACACCAGCACCCTGGTCTGATGTGCACAAATAGCAAAGACATTTCATGACTCTTGATTCTAAGGAAATACCAAGTCCTCACTCTATGTGTTCAACAAGCCAGAGAGTGGTCACTAGAGATCCAATCTGGGCTTTCCAACTCTAGAAGAGACAGAGACCTGAAGGAATAAAGGTGTCACCTCCTAGGAGCTGGGCTCCAGACAGCTGGTTGCCGAACTCCTGTCCAAGGCAGTTCAGATGCCATGCCTCAAGGTACTTATAGGGAAACTGTATCAGCATTAAAAACATCAAAATTGGATTATACTTGGACTCATGCTGGCAAAGTATTTGCAATGGCTTCAGACTAGTTGGCAATTGGCCACATCCACATAATATTCCTAAAGCTGGATAAAATTTAACAGCAGTAAACTAAGAAACTTTGCCAAGTCCACAGCACTATGTCAAGCTTGGGCCAAAACAATACACTGGCACCCAAACTCTCTAGAAGGACTTTTCCCTTCCGCCAAAAGCTGTTGATTAGATAAGAGCTGGGCTGTGGACCACAGGGATAGGGATGCTGTTGCTGGAGAAAGCTGGGCTTTGGAAGACAGCCTTGGTGGCAGAAACTAAGGAAATGGCAATCAAAAACTGAAATGCTTGCAGCGCTCTACATGGAGCGCAAAGGAGCAGGGCTGCTGGAGCATCTGCAAGTCTCAGCTGGAGAGCACTCTGAGCAGTGCATGTTGCTCACAATCTGCTGCTGCTGAGCTCTCCTTGGCCACCGCCAGAGCGGTCATCACTGACAAATCTACAGAGGAAAGTGGAAAAGTGAATTGTTATGGTACACAAAAATATTCCTTCCAGAAAGATTCGGAGCATGATGAGGGGCTGGTGGGAGAGGAGGAGACAAAGAACAAAGATGTATTACTGGCAAGACACAAGCCACTGGCACCTATGTCTTGTCAGATCTCAGCTCTAGCTCCTATTGAGCTAAACTGTGAAATCTGTATTTGTTTCCCAGACCTCAGTGAGGCTGCTTATACATGACAGTGCTCCCGCCAGGCAATTACACATTGCCCTGCCTGGCCCACCAGAACCCCACAAAGCCACCGGACTGGACACAATCACCCTGGAGGAGAAGCACAGCCTTGCATTATTCAATGTGAGATTCAAAAGATTCTCTCCATCTCTTAGAAGTGAAGAGGATCTGTCTGATTGTATCTGTGACCCTGGCAACTCTTCACAAGCAGAGACAGCTGAGTCACTAATATTTAGAAAAATAACATAATTGACTGTATTCAGCCCTGCAGAGGACCCCTGCTGGGTGTTCACAGTTAAACATTAGCAACTCGGTCATTTCTGGCAGCCTTTGTGAAGGGTTGCCAGGGCTGGAGATTCAATTAGATGACCTCCGACAAACCGATTTCCACTGCAAATATCTTTAAAAAAATATAGTAAGTCCCCAATAAATACAGTGAAATCGGAGGAGACAGCCCTTCCTACCTCCTTGAATGCCCCAAATCACCCTACAGCCCCAGCTCGTTTTCCTGCCTGGATGCTGTGAGTGCAGGGGCTCTATTATCACCCCTGCCTAAGGTGATTTAGCACTGTCTGAGGATTGCACTCTCTATAGCTGACAAGGTGACAGTGTTGCAGTTGGACGCAGATCAGGATACAAAATGATGTTGAAAAGGTAAAAACATTTGCACGCGTCTTTCTTTTCCTTTTCACTGGGCAGGGGTGACTATTCTTTTGCCACTACTTTTTTATTCTCAGGCAGCTTTTTTTCCATTACTAGCCATTGAATTGTTATGATGTAAGAGGAACTAAGATGAATTGTTTCGTGCTACCCATTACAACACACGGCAGCAGTGCATTACCCTGCTTTGGAATATTTACTTTCTTCGCAGTAATCTATACTAAAAGTGATTAATGTAGCACTAAGACAACTAGAAATGAGATTTTAAAAGTCTGGTTTATGGATAGAGTTTTGTGACAAGCCCTGTAATAACCCACGTGGACACTCTTAGTTAACACTATCATAATGAAATCAGCTAACACCTTAATTACACCTTGTAATTGCTTCTCATAACGCTTAAGACATTTCTAATTCAGCTTTTAAACATCTCAATTGTCTAAGTTCCTGTCTGTCTCCTCACACTACAGGATTTCACTTCACTCAATATATTCTGTCCTGGTAAATTGGTTCTTAGCTCAACTTTTTTGTTTGCCTTTTTTTCTATCCTGAATAATTCTGAACAGCTACCAAAACCTCACCTTTCTTGCAAACACCAACGTTTGAGGAAATACAAAGAAACAAAGCAGTGCTGGATTCTCAAGATGTCCCTCCAGAGAGAAGCTTAACAAAGCCAAGTTTTAAAACAATATATCCCACTGTTTGGGTTACAATAAGACACAATAAGAATTCAAATTTTAAAAAATATAACAGGGTAAGAGGTATTATGAAAAGATTATCCAGAGAGCCATCATCTAGCATTGTCTCAAGTGGCATTGTAATTATTCTTTGTACACGGTGCAAAATAATATACTAAGGGTATTTGCAGAGAGGAAACTTTTCTTTACATATAGTGTAAATTGGTATATGGAACAGAGACACTGCATCGAGTTTAGGCTGATTTTTTTTTCTCCTCAATGTTCCCTGCTGAGCAGTGCCACAATTAATCAAGCTTTCTAGGTTTTAGTTAATTGCTGGACCCCAATAAATTGGTTTGTACTGGCGTTGGTCCAGGTCTGATAATTTCACAGCCTTGGAAACTGCTGCATGTTCACACAAGAACCTTGCAAGCGGGGAGCTGGGATAAAAAGCATAAAAGAAACTCTTGTTCTGTGAGGTTCCATTAATACTTAAAAAGCCAGCCCACTAGCAACAGTGTCTTCACTGTTTGTTTTTCTCTGTGTGTTTTATACTGATGTTTTTAATGATGAAAGGAAATCCCACCCCCCTTTTCCTTATATTAAACTTTTTTTCCATAGATAGTTACTCTCAGAGTCATTTCTAATTTCACCAGTATCCCCTTTGAGATTTCTACAGTTCCCATCCTCTGCTGAAAATTCATTGTGGCTTTTGACAGAGCTCGGCAATTTTTTCCGTCTCTGTGATTTTGTTCATGTGAAAGGATCACCACTCTCTGTTGAAGGTAAGTTCCAGACTGGCTTTATGAACCTGACAAAAGAGACGAGTGGTCCCACAGCCTGGCCTAAGGCTGCTGGTGCATGCCCCTCTTGGTCAGTGGGGCGCTGGCAACAGAGCACAGCCCGGCTGCTCCCCGGTGCGCAGTCACCATCAAGCAGACTGGCATCACACTTTAGGACAACTCAACGCACTAGGGTCTGTTAGCAGCAAACACACAACACTGCTGTCAAGGTGAAAGACAGATCTGCAGATACTAGTTCATTTTACATCTGGGCTTGGTTACACAAAGGACTTTGCGTCCTCAGCTCTCACTGGTAGCAGTGGGATTCGCGAGGGCTCAGCCCCTGGCAGGCTCCGGCTCCATGCTGGCACACGTTTGACTTTGTTCTCCCTAGAGAAGGCTCATTTGGCAAGTTTAGTTTTACTAATGGGTTTCAAAAGCACTCTCACACCAGCAAGTTTCTGAGCAAAAGAATTACATAATAGGCGAGGTGTTCGGTAACCTCGTTGTTATTGTCTTTGGCTCAGCAAGGCGAGATTAGCAGCACTAATCACGCTTTTATAAAAGTGTCTGTGAATTGCAATTGGAGCCTGGTTCCGTCTGCCTCCACTCCTTCTGTCACGCCTTGGAAGACGGGACCGACTGGGTTTATCTGGTGGATCTGAGCTGTAAAGAAACGTCTCAGCAAGTGGATCTTTATCGCGGTAGGATCAATCCGTAAGACCTGTTACTGCTTTTCTCATGCAGAGCTACATCCTCAGCAAGGGCAAATCACTGTGATTTCGTTTAAACTCCTGCAAATTTCTACCACTTGTGACTGTGGCCAACAATTCCAGTGGCGGGGAAGGGCTGCTGTTGTTTTTATGTGAGCTATACCACCTTTTGCTGTTCTCAAGAATGTGTGGTAGTGAAAATACAACGAAGGTGAAGCTCCTCCCAGAACTGTGAAATAATCACTTACAAGGATTGTTTGGCGCTGTATTTAACTGACTGGAAGTCACCGAGATGCTACTGCAGCTCTGCAGCATTACACTGTGGTAGGAGCAGTAACTCTATGTTGTGCAGGCTTCCTACCCACAAAATGCTGCCCATACAAGAGTTAAAGATGAGAGAGTTTGGACTGAAGATTTGGACTTGGTATCTTGAGAACAAAAAATACCCTTCTCAGTTTTCACAAATGTGTGGCATCAACTAGGGATTTAGAGCTCAATTATCAACTACTTTATCAATGTTATGCCTCCAACACCCGTCACATCTCAATACGAGATGAAATAATGCAAAAGAAATTCATTACTAATATTAACACAAGAAAAAGACAAAAAGCTGAATCTGGCATGGCTAAATAATTTTGTTTTAAAAAGGTAAAATAGATGGATTAACATACAAAGGGGATAATTTAGAAATCAGTGGTTTCTGTCGAGTGTTGCAATGCACCACTACCAGTAAAATGCACCTGGTCATGAATTTCGGAATTGGAAATTCAACTCTTTGGCTGAGAAGGTACAAGGAAAGACAGGGCAGCCAGGAAAACTTCCTGGGAATGTCACAAAGATCAGCCCTTTCACAATTTCATTGTAGTTTGTGTAGTTTTCTTGGGCTCTTTCGAAAGTTTGAGTAATAACTGTTTCTACATATCTTAGTGATGACACTTCATTATTATTTCACTCCCAGTAAACCACAGAGTACTGGTGTTTTGACCCACCGTGGTGAAGTTCATGCAGCTCATCAACATCCAAAATATTCTGTATTCCTACAAATGGTCTTGCAGACTTTCTTTGACATTACAGCCATGAGAGAGGATTGTAAGATTACAGCTGCAGATACACTGTGCTGGTGACAGGTATCTTACAAATATCTAGAATGAATTAGATGTTTAGATTAGATAGCACTGCAGATGAGCACTACAAAATCAATGTAAAATTCAGAAGGGCCTCCCCTCTGAGTGCACGTATATCTATTCTATACCTATACATTGGTACTCTCGATACCCCACCTAGTAGAGCATCCTTTGCTCTAGGATGGAAAGAAAAATTGTTCTCATGTTTGCTACTGTCAGCTCTTGCAACTCTATTCTCACCTGTGTATTTGGAAGTGAAGTTTAGCAACACGTATTTTATTTGCATTTTTTGACAGAACAATGAAAGGTTTTCAGCTACCCTTCAGTCTCAGCTGACTGTGTCTACATCAAGGTAGTGAGGAATTAGGCTGCGATTTGGCATTTTGTGTAGTGGTGGTGGTGGTGTTTAGCAAACTGTATTGAAATCTCAGATTCACACATCCATCTGTCTCACTGCTAAATAAGTAAATTAATTTCTAGTGCTAGAGGACTGAAACCCCACCACGAATGAAGTCAGTGCTACAAAACAAACAGGAGGGTGGAGAATGCTCATGACCATCCTATGCCATAATCACAAAATCATGCACATCTGAAGCCCTTTTTGTTCAGCAGCTTATGTGAAGACTGCTTGATGAACATCCAGATTGTATTCCCAGTATGATAGTTCAAGAGCTGATCCAAACCACAAAAAGTAATTTAGAGATTTTTATAAAGTCCTGGGAATAATTTTTAGCATCTTAAGATATATTTTCCAAAGGGCTCTACTGAATTTATAGGCATGCAAAAAAGAAATAAGTTCATTAGTTTAAGAACTTCCTTACTTACTTTTTCAGAAGTGAAAATTTAAGCATAGATAATATTTTTTTTTCTTGAAAGCAAAGGAAAAAAAATAGGGAGGTAAATGGAAGTTGTGTCATGTGTCTAACATCTCTCAGAGTTCAATGTCTGTTCCAATTAAGACATCTCCACATAGTGTATAAACATGTTAGCATTGGCACACATCTTTTAGCCTGTTTGTTTGGGGTTTTTTTGCCTCACAAGAAAGGAGAAATAATAGCAGGATACCTACGTACTGCTCAGTCCCTGTGAGGCACGGCACAAGGAGATGAACTTCTGTCAGTGTCGCAGTTTATTAGCTGCTTAACTTCCATGATCGTTAATGGAGAATTACATGGCTAAATCTCTGTGCTCTTAAAACCCTAGGGCATCTTTGCAGTTCTAATACCTGCTGTTGGGAGTAATTCTTTCCTCTCCAGACACCAGCACACAGAGCATATTCAAGCAGGGAGTTCTGCTTGGCAGCATGAAGGATAAGAACTGCATATTTGATTCTTCTCTGGAGTTCTCTTGTGTCACACGTGGGAAGCAGCCCTGAACTTCGCCAGCTGCAGTAAGAGAGCTGGGAGAAGAGCACGGGTGCAACACCACCAGGATCCACGGGCGCTGGCAAGCTCAGCCAGAGTTGCACACCAAGAGGCCACCTGTGAACATTTCACTCCTGCAGGATGCCCAGCATGTGTCACATTGTCCTTTAACCAAACAACTGTAGCACTTGCGCCGCCGCCATGTGAAGGTGCATGACAAGAAACAGAGGCAGGCTTTGTACCTGACCAAGAAAGAAGCAGATTCTGACAACTGTAAAGGGTGCCATCACTCAAAAGCCCTCAGGAATATCCCAGCAACAGATGATCAGCACAGCTTGAGCAGCACGATCAGAACTGACCAGCAGGCTGAGGGAGGGGATTCTGCCCCTCTGCTCCCCTCTGGTGAGAGCCACCCTGCAGTGCTGGGTCCAGTTCTGGAAAGACTTGAACCTGTTGGGGCAGGTCCAGAGGAGGCCATAAAAATGATCTGAGGGCTGGAACCCTCTGCTGGGAGGCCAGGCTGAGAAAGTTGGGCTTGTTCACCCTGGAGAAGAGAAGGCTTCGGGGAGCCCTCACTGTAGCCTTCCAGAACTTAACGGGGGCCTGTAAGAATGATGGGGACAGACTCTTTAGCAGGGCCTGTTGGGACAGGACAAGGGGTGATGGTTTTAAACTAAGAGAGGGTAGACTCCGACTAGATCTAAGGAAGAAATTTTTTACACTGAGGGTGGTGAAACACTGGAACGTGTTGCCCAGAGAGGTGGTTGATGTCCCATCCCTGGAAACTTTCCAGACTAGGCTGGACAGGGCTCTGAGCAACCTGCTCCAGTTGCAGATGCACCTGCTCAGTGCAGGGGGTTGGACTAGGTGACCTTTAGAGGTCCCTTCCAACCCAAACCATTCTATGAGTCTATGTTTCTATGACTAGGAATAAGACTACAGCATCTTACCCTTGGAAGTCTGGGCTTCCCTCACGTTGCCCATTCAGCGAGTCCCAAGCCCTCACTCAAGGGAAAGGCTCTTTCAGCCAATTCTCTACAATCTAAATCTGCCAGAAAGTGGGAAAAGGGCAGCATTTTGTATATCTCTATGTTCTGCAAAGGTTTTACACGTGAATTAGTATCTCCAGAGACTGTCACATACCATCACCTTCTGAACTAGTCTTACAGAATGCAGTTTTGAAGTGATGGCATCTACAGCAACTTTCCCAAGGCACTCTTCAGACCAAATAAGGAATTTCTTTTCAAAGAACCTCTCTGCAAAAGAATGCAGGTCACAGAGTCCACAGAAAATACTTCGTTTCTCATTACTACACTGACTATGCGCCAAGAGTACTGCAACGATTACTGTTGTCTTTATCTGCACACACTGGACTTTGTATCAGCACAGAGAAGGAAATCCATGGGATGACTGCTCTCTAGAGAACGTCTGACAGACGTGGGTAGGGAGCTGTGTTGGGTGAGTTGTTCTAGAGGATGTCTACACAGTAAAACTGAGCTCTGCTTAGACCCAAAGCTTCACCTACCAAAGTGGTTTAGATGCTGTAAAACTAAACTATCAAGGCTGCCTACAAGGACCTGTGGATTCCTATTCACAAAGATTTGCAAATTCTTTTTTTTTTTTCCTAGACAGAATCACAAATCGTGTATATGGTTTTGAAGGAAACAGATCCTCACATTCCCCAGGATGCTTCAAGTCTTCTGAAAATGACACCATATGTACACCTACTTTATCCACTGCTGTCCATAAAGAGAATACAGCTTCTGATCAATGACCTCAACAACAGAATAAAAACCTCGCAGATTAGAGACCTGCATGGAGAACTCAGCTTTCATCCAATTCTAGTGACGCAGGAATTCAGAAAATCAAAACATCCTACTGGAATTGGGACAGCCCACGCAACGCCTCTTTTTCTATAAAGAAATGTCATTTTAATGATGCTAGTAAGGGTATTTTAATATCTCACTAACTCCTCTGAAATCTTATGCCATTTCCCTTTATCTTTAACAGTAGGAAATGGATTGATTTTTGATTTGGAAGAAAAACTGCCACGAGCAGAGACACCAGCACTTCAGCCTCCTCTAAGGACAGCAGGACAAAAGTGCAGGGCTTCACTGGTAACTGCTGCACTAAATAAATCCAAGAAGCATCCCTGATGATACAATCTGTTTAAATTTAGAGCTGTCCAGGGATGTACACAACCTACCACATCTTGCTGGACTGTTCCAGTAACAAACTCCCTGCCTTTCACAGTATGATCTTTATTTCATTTGACTTCATTCACCTTTGGTGTTACCTGCTTCACTTCTACATTTTCTTGTGGTGTCTGAACTCAGTTTTCAAGACAAGATCAGTAGCACTGGTGAAGTGGTACTGGGATAAAATTTACTACTTACTCCCATAGCCAGTGCAGACCCAGATAGCCAAAGGCAGCTCCTAGGATGTCCGTGGGAAGACTCTACGCTGGCTTTGGGTCTAGCTCCTTGCAAACACAACAGCATTAGTTCAGTTGTAGATCTGAGCATGTATGTTATTTACAAGTGTCACAGGCTGAGCTTGCACAATCTAACCCAGCACAATGTCTAAAGCAACAACGTTACTACAGCCACACAATTCAGAAGGGCATGTGTACAAGTGTCACCCTTCTCCCCACCAAGCAGGGATACACCTCTGCAGGACCAGAGCACACAGCTCAGGTCCTCTGCCTTCAGGTGCAAATTACTATCATATTTCTGATTTGGAGTTACCATTTGTTTTTCCATTTGTCCGTCCCTATTTCACACAGTGGTTCTTCCAAAGCTATCAGCCTGTGGCAGTAGACACCACATTCAGGACTAAGAGCTTTAAGGGATGACTTTTTGTTAGGAACACAGATTTCTGCCTGCGCACAGCAAAGAGTGGCAGAGTGACACAGGAGTAGGCACGGTGCAGCGTTTACAAAATGCTCCAGAATGCAGTTTCTTTCTCTTTTCCTTTTTTTCTTAAGAGTTGCATTTTACTAACACACAGCCCTCGTTACTCTTAAATTCACACTACAAAAGCCTTAGTACGTCAACTAACTCTCCCCTAATGCTAGTATAAGGTTTCACCATGCACTGTACTTTCAGTATTTCACCCAGCTGAGTTACAATGGAAGAAATGAAAGTTTTGCTCAATTTTCAGCCTTCTGAAAATATCTACCAAGCCTGGGAGGTGTATGACCTCCCAGCAGTGCTCCCCGAACACCCTGGTCCCAAACTAGGGGAAATAGGTTGTAATTTGTTTCTCCACATGATGTCTTTTCATACCTCACCCTTTTTCTCAGATCATTTGTCAAGGGTTCACTGATCTCTTCTTATTAGTTACAGGGGCTACAAGAAGACAGAAAAAGAATGTTTGACCAAGCATATAATGTTATGAGTCATGGGTTTAATTTAGTTCCACCAGAATCTCAATGTGACCTTGAAACCTTCTAAGACAATAAATCAGCCCAGAGGGTATCAGCAGAGGGTGTCTGACAAATCCCAGTGGACACGAACTCCAGCGGGTCTGCTCCGGCGGGCACCGCGCCTGTGACAAGCCCATTAAAAGGCCATCTCGCTGTAGAGTCTTCTCTCGAAGAAAACCGCCTGTGAGGCTCGGTTACCTTCACCCGGCCCGCAGCTCCGCTTGAAGGCACCGGAGCAAGGTCCCGCCCGCTCGGTGCGGATCCTGCCGGCCCGCAGGTGGTTCCCGCAGGGTGGGAGGGGAGCTTGGAGGGCGGGTGCCGAACCCCCCGCCCTGCAGAGCGCTCCTCTCCCCCCCGGCCCCCCAGAGCGGAGCAAACTCCACCCCGGGCCGTGTCAGTCACGCTGCTGTGCCGGGCGGCAGGAGCGGGGCGCGGGAGAGGAGGGGGCCGGGGCGGGAG
>VWZK01004506.1:70879-180149 GCA_013396935.1 Baryphthengus martii
ATGGAGGCGACAGCCCGGGCGGGCGGGATGAGCGGCCCCGGCCCCGCTGTGCGGTAGCCACCGGCGGCTGGGAACGCCGCTTAGCGCACAGCGTCTTCCTCATAGTCTCCGTCCTGCTTTGCTTTTCTTTTTTTTTTTTCCTTTTAAAGTCATTATTATTAATCGTACAATGCGGCGAGGCCGGACACCGCCACTTGTAATTCCTAAACCGCGCTCTTTGGAGAGCGAGGCGTTAAAACCAGCCCCACATGCCCGAGTTCAGTTAGCAATGCGTGGAAGAAGTGGATCGCTTTCATTGTTTCTACTAAGCAGAAAACACACCAATAATTAACAGGTTAATCCTAACTGAGATTATTTAAATCCAGGAATATTTTTAGGACATTGCCCTTTGGGGAAATAAAGGGAGTGTGCTAACAGCGAAAAGTATGTGTTTATATTTGGAGTAACAACAATACAGAAATTAAAGAGAATTAAGAAAGACATCAAAAGTCTCCATCCCATTTCTGTTATTAACTCCTCCATTTCACATTACCGTGCAGCAGTACTGAGCATAAGCAGTCCAAGTCTTAAAATATTCTTCCTTTCGAAGACCAAAATGGATGGATTTTGAGCCTTTCTATTCGAGCTAACCAATCTAGCTAACAGATAAAGTGCTGCACAAAGGAGAATTGTCCTCCCTTTATAAATATTGTTTGCTTAAACAATCAAGAAGGCCAAAATATTTAACCATTCAGATCTCTGCTAGTCCCAGGGATGTGCTACTGTTGTTCTCAATGCATGCATGAGGTCCTGGGAGTAAATTACGAGGTTTTGCTTTTAAACAAGTTTTTGAAAGGTTGTCTGGCTTTAAAAATGTCCTGTGTGATTTGAAAGGAGAAGATGACTTAAACTTTTCTTCTGAAACTGGAATATTATTCTCAGCTTCCAAAATAAATGGAAAAGTTATATTGTGTTACTGCATAGGGAGTGTCCTTTTAAAATAGTAGGGTTTGGGGGGGTTATGTTTTCAGGTGCAATTTACGTAATTTTGAATGAGCTTGCTGAGTATAGACAGGGTAGCTGCAGAGCCTTGATTAGTTAAGGAAGATGTCCATTCTCGTCGTGGTTTGGGGGAGTAGAGAAGCCTTAAACAGTAAAGGCAATAAAACCACTCTGATAAAATCACACCATCCACCCTTTGTTACGGTATCCTGGATCTCAACAGCCTCAATAGGAAGATTTTCTTTTTAAGTGTTACTGTTTAGTTACGTTCTCTAACTTATCCACCACATAATTTGGAATATACGTATACAAAGTATTACTTCTGCTTTGGTTATCTGTGATCTGAAACATAATCGTGTACACTTCTATTGTTTATATGAAATCTGACGAGGTCAAATAAGTTTACAAAGCAGATTGTTTATTTTTCCAATAGTGAATTTCTTTTTTTTTTTTTTTAACTTTTTAAAAACTAGCTGTGAATCCGCATCAAGGCCCTTAAATCAAACCCAGATCTTTCCAACATTGTAATTTATGGACAAGTGTACTCTGGGAGGATAATAATTTTGCAAATAATTCTGATAAACAGTAAAGCATCAACTGTTTCTCAATGTAGAATCTTAGATTGGCTATCAAAAATAAATACATTCTACTTTAGTTAATTCTTTTGTCCCTTGTTTTTTTTTCATTATAAAATGATCCACCTTTTAAACACCAGAAAAAAGATAAGCAATACGGCGTGTGCAGCAAGTATGATACCATCTCTGCACCACACAGACAAGAATACACTCAGCTTTGCCCAGTATGCAAGATTTTGACATTAAAGGTCTACAAGAATGAAGAACGACATGTCATTCCCTTTCAGATGCCAAGGCAAGGGAAGGGTTAAGTCTAGAAAAATTAATTATACACAGTCCCAGAACAATAGTAGTTGGGCGAGGGGAGGAGGGGTGAACTGACTAGTAGTGGAAGCCTGTTAGACGCAGTGAGGAAAGCGCCCACTGACGACAGCATGGCCAGCCCTTCACCCTCCGCATGGCTCTCCGTAGCGCAGGGTCTGCCCAAGGTTCATTTTACGACAAAGCAAAGATGTTGTAACTGACACCTGTATTTCCTGAGTTACAGCCAAAAGAGCTGCTCTGCAAAACCATCTCCTAAATTAGTTTCCTGTGAAAGAGAACTTTAAGAATTTGGATTGATAAATGACCAGATTTCTCTGCTTTGGAGTAAAATAGGACTTGATTAGAAGTAATGAAGTTTTCGGCTTTCATGTGGCCCCTTTTCCAAAAATGAAATGACCTGAAAGCCAAAGCTGTTTCCATTAAATGAAGATCCATGACACAGACAGATTTTTTGGTTCTGGCAGCTGAGGGTTTCTGTATGCTGGATGAGGAATCATGTCAGAGAATTTAAGTATCTTACAAGATTTTAGTTTAATTCATTTAATCTTTTCTTCCCAACAGCTCAACGTTCTCTACTTTGGAAGCTCTTTCTTTTCCTTTTGTCGATAAAGATGAGAAAAAAGTGGATATTGGAAGATTTTAATTTTATCTTTTTTGGTGTGCTCTGTCTCCTTTTCATAGATGGAGGTAAACTAGAACAAGTTAAACGTAAGTAGACTTCAAACAAAGCTGTGGCATTCACCCAAATTTGACATTTTCCTTCTATTTGACAGCTGTGGTTCAGAAAAGATCTTCAGACAAGAATGTTCTAAACTGTGGGACTGTGTTCACAACCTCCTAACATCCTTCCTCCTTCTAAACCTGCATTTAGTAGAATCAGGTCACACCCACATTTGGGGCACATTTTCTTTAAGCTGCACAGGTTTCACTGCATCATAAAGAACATAACACATCAATTGGAGAAGCTGGTTTATTTCACATACCCTGAATCGAGAGAGTGCTTAATTCCATTTTAGTGACCTCTGTAAACATCTGAGGGATTATTTGGATTTTGTCCCATGTGTAAGACTATTGTGCTGAAGTTTTCAGTTAGTGTAAAGCTCGTCCAAGACTCTTCTGTTGTGTTCCAAAAACAACCTCATATGAACTGGATTAGATACATCCTTTGAGAAAATTAAGAGTGTAAGCACTGTCAAAAACTTGATGAGAAGAATTGAAAAGAATACAAACAAAACAAAGGGAATGTTTCTACAAAGCCTGTCGTCTGTGGGAGATGTTAACACATTTCAGAAAGCATGGCAAGGAGGAATAACTTCCCAAATAAGCCTAGGAGCTAGGGACTGCTACAGCCTCGCTACCAGCTCTCTGGAATGCTCTGCCCACCTGTGCTGCTGCCTGGCTTTTGGCCCTCTTACAAAAGACATTGTTTGCCCTTGAGAAGTAGCTGAAATTTGCAGCCTCAGTATCTGCAGCTTCTGCTACTAAGGAGGCTGATAAAAAAAAAAAAAAAAAAAAAAANAAAAAAAAAAAGAAAAAAAAAAGAGAGTGTGTTTCCAAAAGGCCACCTTCTCCACTGAACTTCCTCCCAGGAAGGCGGTGTGCAGGTTTCCCTGCTCAGAGAAAGCAATGTGAGAAATTATCAAACTCCACTTCAGTCGCCCTGCTTTTTCAGATCCTGCATTTCATTTGTCATGCTTTTGTGTGACGTGAAAGCAGAGTGCTTCACAGTGGCTACCAATAATCCCTACCCCTTGCTACCTTTGTTTAGCCCAGTAAATGTGAAAAATGGGCCTTGCTTGGATTATCACTTGGAAGGCAGGTATTTTGTTTAATACCGTTAACTATTGTCTCTACTGAGGGTAATGAATTAAGCTGAATTTGGACATTATTAAGAGAACAGGAAGGAATTTCCTTGTGAGAAACACCTGTTATTGAAGAGATTTGCATTTTCAATGTGAAACTATAACATGACGAGCAGAGACAGAGCAATAATGTTGGATAGGTACATGGATATCTACAAAACTGCACCTGCAAGATTAGAAGTGCTTAATGGACAGAAAGATCTTAAAATATTTTGAATGCTGACGCATATGTAAGTCAGCACAAATTGTTCTGAAATACTAGGACAAAATCTGTTTTTATTAGGTTGTTAAAATACGGAGATACTGAAGATGCAGTGCAAATACAGTGCATTTATCTTCCCTCCGCAGCGCCCTTGTTCAAAATCTCTCTGCTGTGCAACCTGCGATTTTCCCAAGTCGAGCCAATTGCTTTGGTCTTGAAGTGGACAGGTTTTGTTTCTCATAAACCTGGCTGAACAATCAAGCACTTGAAGTTTTTTACCTAAACAGGATCTTAGGCTGTGCTTTTGCAGGTGGAAGGATAAACTCCCCTTGTATGAAAACCGTTCTGTCAGCTGTTGCAGGAGCTGCAGTTTTGGAAAGATAGGAAGCCATGTCATTTATTTTGGTTTGGGAGGTGAGAAAGAACAGCAGATGAAATTAAGGGCATTTCCATTGTGTGATTCTCCAGGGAAAGGAAGACCAGTAATTCTTTACAAAATGTTACGTACCATCCACAAACATAGTTTACAGAAAACACTGCGCATCTAAAACCACTTTGTAAGTATGGAATGAGAACATTCGTTCATCGCTCTTTCAATTCTTTACCCTTTTACAGATTCAGACACATACTGCATGTTTCAAGATAAGAAGTATCGCGTAGGAGAAAGATGGCATCCTTACCTAGAACCCTATGGCCTTGTGTACTGCGTTAACTGTCTTTGCTCCGAGGTAGGACCGCTGAGTTATTGATCCTACAACTTCTTCTACTTGCTTAATTGGCTAGAATCCTGTATGTTATATCTACAGCTGGACAAAGCCCAAATCTGTTTTCATGAGTGGGTCCTGCTCATGCTGCAGGAACCAGAGGCAGGTGACCCTGGTGAAGGGAGAACATTAACAGAGAAGGCCAGAACTAGCAAAAACTACTTGTGTGGGGTAGACGAAACAGCTCCTTACACGTAGCAGAAGCCTTGTCAATGCTGAGCATTACATCTTGAATAATTGGACCCTATGACCTAAATATAATCCTTGCAACTCCATCAATATCAAGGATTATGCTGAAGCTGAACTTGCTGGTGTTTTGTTCTACCTACAATGCCCACATCTTCGGAGGCATTTCCAAAGTCAAAGCATCTGCTGCCTGAATCCCGAAGGAACACGCTTGGATATCATCATTTGTAAAAATCTATGAACGAAGCATGAGATGATGAAAAATGAGAAAAAGGTAAAGGAGAGCTGAGAGAATTGTGTAGGAGGTGAAACAACAGGTCCTTGGCTACCATCAGGTGATTCCTGATACAAAGACACAGCAGTTACAGATCCTCTATGTCATAGACAGGGGGCAGGAAAATGAGGGTAGAATATGTCCCTTGGAGTACTTTAAAATAACTAAACAATAAGGGATCTTAATCACTAACACATGAAACACTCCAGATGCTTTTTTCTCTGCTGTATTTAATGCAGGATAAAGTTTTCTTGGCTATTTCACCCCCTGCAAGTGTAAAATATTGGGCCCCTGTGTAGCCTTTTCTCTGAGGGATCTGCTATTACGGTTCAGTGCAAAGATGCACAAACTGTAGTCCCACAAGTCTGGCTTCACCTCAGATCTGTGCAGCAGAATGCATCTGTAAGAGAAAAAGCAATGTAGTAGGAAGAAAAGGAGAAGTCCCTGCTTATAGGAAAAAGGAGTTTTCACTCACTTTTGTGGATCTATATGCAAAGTTCAACAATCCCTCAGGGTCTGTGTGTGGTAAAAGAGTCATTACATTGCTGGAAAGCTGTCTTGGGTGGAGATGAAATTCACTGGAAACCCTGGAGATCTGGATACAAATCACTGCTCAACAATTTTTAGGAAGATGTTAGTCTGGAGGGATAAGAATGTGCATGGAATGCTCCTCTGGAGAACAGCACTTCTCTGATCCACGCATCTCCTCGCACTTTGAGGCTCAAACAAACAAATCGATTTTCTTTCTTTCCTTGTGCATGGGCATGGAAGACCAGAGTGACAGTTCAGGGCAACAAGGTTATTGAAGACGGAAACTACTTGTGCTAATTATCAGTACATGCAGCCCAGAAGTTTGCTCTGCTTTACCTTTTTTGTACTGTGAGAGTGCAAAATGTAACTTGGGGTTACCTCGGCAGTGAGGATGCTGAGGAATCTCTGGGATGTGACTCTTGTTGCCTGGAAGGAAGACTCCAAGCAACAACTGCAGCATCCAGCCACTCATTTGATCCCTCAGAACACTGACCTATAGTAACAGCTCCAGAACATCAGGAAATTGTCAGTAATATATAATTTTCAACAAAATGAAGGCTAGATAAAGCATAGAAAACATGCCATGACGCAGCATAAGCAGAGACCTTAAACCAAATATTACAGCATGAAATGAAACTCAAGTGTGCCACAGACGGCAAGTAAGAGAGACTCAAATGTAACCCACCACTGATTCCCAGGTAGTCAGGCAGTTAGGTGAAGGGTATCTACAGAGCCTGAGGCAGCAACCTCCTTCCTGCTGGGCTTCATCACCAGTGTGACCAGCATTTCTCTGCTGGCTTCAAATATCAGGATTCCTATGATCTCTGAACAAAACAAGTTGTATCAGCCAGGCAACAGACCAGGATCTCTACTCCATCTCTGAACAACAGTCTGTCCGTCCATCCCCCTTGACACACACACTTCTGATGTTAAAGAAAAAGGCCAGACAAATTAACTAGCTTAAACAGAGGCCAAATTATTCTGCCTGGGATTTAAAAAAAAAAAAAAAAAGAAGCCTTCCTGGTTTTGTGTGTACATAGCATTGTATTTTTACAACTTATGATTTACATACTTCAACTAGAATAAAACTGCTCCACTTTTTTCACAATCACTCCTCCCCCCAACACACAGTGGAGAGACTGTTGACTGTTACTCTCAGGTAAACTGGAACACTCACAATTTTTCAGATCATTCTTTTACTCTCTAACAAGAGTAGCTTTTTGCTTGTGTTCATAGTCAGATCTGCTGACTTCAGGGGCTAAAATGAGTGCTCTCCATGCTCAGTGCTGATAACGCCGCTCAGGAAGGGAGACGCACTGTTACTCTTTGAGTATCTGATGCAGAAATACTGACCATGGCCCTGACTCACAGAGGCTACAGGACCTGAGTCCTGCTCTAGTCAACAGGGCTCGGTCTCCCAGCCGATCACTGGGAATCTAAGGATAAGATCAGTTTTACCAAGCACAGGATCGGTTAAAAGAGTTCTGTCTTGCTGCAAACAACCAGATAATGGTCTGCTGGGCAAGGAGCTGTGCAGACCAGTAATAGTCCCTATCCTGAAAAGAGTCTATAACCTAAAATTTGCTCCTCCTCCATAAAATCAGGATATTTAATTTCAATCATCATTGGAAACAGATGGTGATATCATTTTTAGTGTTTCTTTCCAAAGCAGATGCACAAATGTAGTTTGTGGGTAGTAATGATCTAATATGATTCCAGCCTGTGGTCTGCAGCTATTTAGGAGTCAATAGATTATTTTGAAAGAGATGGCTAGAAAAGCCTGTCCATATGCTATCTAAGGAAGTCTGCACCTCCACTGGAAACTGTTCAGTGCTCCAGAAGGCATATGAAAACCAAGTGGGTTTATTCCTGACACCACCCAAACCTACAGTCATGGCACAGTATCAGTGTTCATGCTGAAAGATCTTTCTCACTATAAACATGAGCAACTCAGAGCTAAATTAGCAGGATGAATTATAGATGGGAAATGGGAATTTGAAATGGATAGTCTTTTCTGGTTGCAGACACTGGAGAATGAAAATTCCCTGTTTTAATTATAAATCAAACTTAGATGTGGTCAAATAGAATATTATGTTAATGACATGAATAATGAACACTATTCCCCAGACTTGCTCGTATTTCTTAGAAAAATGGCTACTTACCAACTGGTGTTTTTTGTCTACTGGGGAACCCATAAAATGAAAACAAAAGACTCTCCACAGTTTTCAGGAACAATTACAGATGCTATTGTCTCTTGTGGTCTTGAATTAACCCTCAGTAGGGAATATCTGAGAGACCTACCATTCATTATCTCCGTCTTAGTTTTTGAAATACAATCCTTAAGCTTAATCTGCTCAAAAGAAAAACGCAAATGAAGATTGCTGCAATCCATTTTTAGGCACTTCCTCTGATTTTAAGGTTTGTATGGATTTCTGGTACCTCCTGACCTCCAGCATAAATCCAGAGGCAGTGAGAGTAGCCTGGGCTTACCCCGATGTAAGTAAACCCAGAATGTTGTAAACAGGCATTTGCTTTTAAAATATCTAGATGTAAAGTAGAGAACATAGAAATTGGTAAGACAGCCTATTTCATTGAAGTATTGTACTATGTTCCACCTGCAGAATGGAAATGTACTGTGCAGCAGAATAAGATGCCCAAGTCTACACTGTCCTTCTCCTGTGCACGTACCACAGCTGTGCTGCCCACGATGCCCAGGTAATTCCTATTAATGACATACAGTCCTTTCTGAAATAGTTATTCAATATGCTGAGTAACAGCAAAATTAGATGTCTGTGCTGGAAAACTTCTGTGAAGTAAACATCCTTCTATATCCATTAAATATTTCTGTAGGTCGTCCTACAGTAAGTTACAGTATTTCCTATGGTGGCTTCTTTTTAGGAAATCAGAAATATAGATTTGGGAAGGGATCGGTTAAGCTACCAAGTCCAGTCCCCTACAGTCCAGGCAGAAGGTAGCCGAAGTTCCACTGATGGGATCCATGGACTATCTGCTCCCCACTCCTTCCCTTATCTCTAAACTTCATCACAATAAAACCCCATCCCAAAAACTTCCTAGGTTTCTGCTTTTGGAGCTTTTCAGAAGAGCAGGCTAAAATCCATGGTTATTTGCAATGCTTCTCTGTTAACAAGCGATTCAAAATTGCTGTGGCAAATGTGCATTTGTATAGGATCACCGTACAACCAGGCTGGTAACGTTTGCCTTTCACATCTCAAATCCAGGCATAGCTTCATAATTAGTAGAGACCGTTGTAAATCATAGAAGCAGTGCTGTGGAAGTTTATGACTATATAAATCCAATTGGATACTGTATAGTAAATTCCTCCAGACTGTACATTTATTATATGCTCATTATTAGGAGCCACTGTATGAAAGAGACTAAGCAGGATCTTTCACGAGGCTGTTACGACATTCCCGACATGGCCTAATGGCTGGTAGATTTGACTGGAGCTTTTCCCTAAATGTTGTAGTGGCACCCCTCGTTTCCACTTATAAAAGAGTATTCATCCAGCATCGTAGAAAGGGTTTTATTTGCCTTTCTCCAGAGAGTTCCACTGTCTGAGGAAAACAGCTGGTCCCTGACCAAAACCTGTGAGCAGGAGGCAGCAGGCAATGGTGGAATGCACAAGCCAGTCCACTGTTCAGCTGGGATTGGAGTGTGTTCGGTGCACTTACTGGAGAATAAATGGCACTCGCACGACAATTTTTGGTAGGATTCATCCGTCCTGACAATTCCGTACGTCTGTCTGTCAGATGTGTGTATCAGCATCCGATCTAAGTATCTAGAATCCTTTTTTAATCAGTGATGAGGAAGAAGAATTTCAAGCATGTAACTCATCTGATGCCATGGTGCCACCTTTCTCCTGTCCTGGGATAAGATTCATCCCATTCAGCTTTAGATCTAACACTCTGGCACCTAGCTGATGGTAGAGTTTTATCTGTGATGGTCTAATGCATAGGAAAGAAAGCTTCTACAGTAGTAGGCTTTATTTGATCAACTAGTACTGTTAGAGTCAGTGGTAAGCTGTTGGGAACATGAATCCCTTTTCTGTTTTCAGATCAAAAGGACTGATATGCTGGTGTGCCCAAAAGCTGGCCTGTTTTTCCAGCTAATCTAAACTTCAGTTGGCAAGGGATTCATCTAGATACCCTTTATAGCTGTTGGAAACATGCTGTCCCCCGAGGGTGATTCATCCTGTTAGCCAGAATGAGAAGAATTTTTCCCTGGAGATGCCTGTCTCTCTCCACTGGTTATTGAGGGAGAACAAGCAAATAAGCTGTCAAAAAATTAAGCATCTGGAGAGAGCTAAGTTAAAGCAGAGAAATCCCACTCTCAGTATGTAATTAGCATTTGGGGTCAGGAACTTTTTTTTTTTTTTAAATATTTCTGTACAGTATTTAGTACAGAAACACAAAGGCTTCCAGACTGACTGGTTTTGTTTCAGGTAGTCTTTGGCAATGAACTATTTGGCCTTTTTTTCTGTTCCTGAGGCTGTAAAAGTCATGATACATATCAAGATTTTCAAACATTCTACGGTGACCTACTAAGGAAGAGTAAGAGCCCCTGTAAACTCTCAAGTCTTTCTTATCAAGTTAAGCTCTTGCTATTCACAGTCTTCAGCTAGAATTTTGTACTGTGTATTTAAACTGATAAATCTGGAAAATTATTATCCTGAATTGTGATCCATTATCTTCTCTTAACTGCTCCTAGAGTCCATCTGTAGTTTATCTGCTACATATGATGGGCCATTAAATTGCTAGCTGAGCAGCATCTCATTAAAAATGAGAGTTCCACTAAAGTTGTTTGGTTTTTTTTCCTTAATCGAGTCTCTAATTCAGATAGACCTGCAACAGTATTAGGGAAAAGAGGACCAGGAATTTCCTGTGATTTCAGGGGTTATTTGTATTTTGCTTTCTGCAATAATTACTCATATCGTAGTTGGTGCTCTGTCTTCAGGGGTAATGTTCACGGCTGATCTGCAGAGGAATCTCAAGCATTCTTGCACATCTTCTGCCAGCTTTCCATTCTTATGTGTCTGGCATACAATGTCTTTTGTGCAGCATCCCAGGATAGGCAGGAAATTCACTTCTCAGGTTTCCCTGGTTATTTTTTTAATGGATCGTGCCAGAGCTCTGGCCATTAGCCATCCATTTGAATTACTCTTATATTGCCACCTATGTTTCCCTGCAGTCTTTCAAGCTGTATATCAGAAGTGACTAGTGCTAGGTGCTGTGATTTCGGGCTCTTCCTCCTGCCTTTCTGCAGACCTTGTAGAGTGCGACTGCCCAAATAACTGTCTCCTTATTTAACGAAGCAGAGGTAATGCCAGGAGGCAGCAACTTTCATTGGAAACTGAACTTCATAACTACCTAAGTGGAGGAGCTGTGAAGGGATTCCTTTCAGAAAAGTTGGCACTGCTCTCCCCATGGAATTAATGTCTCCTGCATCCAGAGTGACATTGGACTTGCTGACACAAAGAAATGCAGTGTTTGTATCCTGTCTCCCTGGCACTAGCCACCCTGAATCTTAAGTAGCTGTCAGACCCACATTATGAAGCATCTTCTACTTTTCACCAGTGGTTCAATCTTACCAGCTTCTACCACAGAGTCACTGCTAGCTTTTGGATTTTTTGGAAACCTTTTTTTTTTTCCAGCATTGGCAATCCAGACATTGTGTCTTAGAGAACTAGATATTCCTCCCTTTTGCAGCTCTGGAAAGTGTTTTAGTATCTGAATTAGATTCTTATCATTACATTGGTTTAGTGGTGAGCTTGCAGTGTTTGGCTGAAGGCTGGACTAGATGATCTTAAACGTCTCTTCCAATCAAAGACATTCTGTGATATATGCAACCAAAAATACCAGCTTCACTTTCATTGGGACTCTTTGTACACGTTAGTGAGACTCAGAAAGACTTCACATGCTTCCAAGCTTGAACTCCTTCCTTCCTTCCTTCCACCTCAGGATGCTCCAGGCATTGTCAGAGGAGAGGTGATTTACAGAACCAGAGAGAGAATTCACTGCCATCCTTAGAGCTAGATCAGCTTTTGAGCTGGAGTGGACTTCAGACTTTGTGCCTCCTGTCATGAAAATAAACTTCACGTACAAGTTCTTCAAGCATTTAGCTGCAGCTTTTATGGCACTACTATGGACAGTGCCTTTATAAATGGAACATTTATTGCAGATTGTATCATTTCTACATGGAATGATTGTGAATCAAAGATTTAGAGTCTAGTTAAAGATCTAAATAGAGTACATTCTGGAATAGGTAAATAGAAGATGGGGGAGCTTGTATCAGAAGCAAAAACACTTAGTTGCAGATTTAGAAAGCGTTTCCAGCAGATAGGTCTGCACACTGATGTATGAACCAGCCCATCTGGCTCTAGTATTTTTTTAGACTTGCTGCCCCAACTAAACACACTGGCTTCCAAAAACATGATTAGTAACACATTTAAGTTTAAGCATCTCTGGTACTATGGTTTTTTCTGTATCAAATTCAATCCACTTTTCTGATGTACTTTTTATTGTCCTTTAGATATTGAAATGACAATAAAATGCCAAGTCGTACCTATATACCTAGCTGGGCTAAATACAAAGATGGACCAGATCAGGTATCTCTCAATATTGGCCTGAGAACATCACCTGAAAATAACTGAGGCTATGTCTGCACGGTGGACTGCAGCATGACAGTAATACCTGTATTTTGAACTAGCTATTTCAGATCCTGGAGGCAGCCTAGTTAGGACAGCACAGAACTCACTGCATTGCAAAACTCGCTTAAGAAGCAGGAAAAACACACCTGCAGTGAGCTCAGTGCTACCTTCTCTCAATTCCTCTTGGTAACAGAGCTAGCCCAGGTAACACACTGCACTCTGTAGTGGAGATACTCTTTAAAGACTCAGCTTTGCACGGTGATGAGTATGTACACCACCTCTTCACCTGATGCACACCGTATATGTAAATACAGAAGCATGTGTATAATACAATACAACTTGCACTGAATTACAACCATAATCTTCCACCTGGGCAGCTGAAATGCTCTGGTGAATGATCTTCCACTGTAGGATGCACACACAATGAGCCATTTGATGAAGAGGTGTTGGGTTCTACCCAGCTCATGCACCAGAGCTCCCTGGCTCACGGTTTTAGTCTTCCCAGCCTCTATTCAGAAAACCCCAATCTATTTCACAAATATTTGTGGGACGGAGGAAGGCATATTGTGCCCAACTCTTCCATTCTTTGTACAATTCTTGTTGCTACCACCTACCCTTCTTGTATCACTGGGAGAAACTCACGGCTCAGATCTCACTGAAGTTACAAGGACTTTGCCTTAAATAGACGAGTTAAAGAGAATACAGAGAAAAAAACATACAAATAAGGTAATATTAAGAGATGGTCAGGTGGTTTCTTTCTGAGCAGATACTGTTCTCCATGCTCTTAGTAAAAGAACAGTTGTTATCTCCCATAAATCTGTTGACTGATGGTCCACTTCTGAAATTAAAGTCAGGAACACTTCATATCCTGAATTACACACCGAAACCAGACTATTATAACAATACTCAAGATCAAGAATTTTTATGAGTAACCTGGCAAAGGGCGTATTGCCCTTCTAAATGTTGTGCCTGAATTAATATGCATGGTTCAGTCACCTAAGTACTTCATGAGAATTTGGAGATGGATCCAGACTCCACATATGACTTGAGAAACTTCAGAACTCTCTACTGTCCAAAAGATCAGATCTCTGCCCTATCACGAGAGAGCTTCAAGATTCTCAACCCTGGCAAGCTGCAAACACAGAAACTATTTTTCTTTCTGTATGTTAATCTGTGTCTCTACTGCCTAAGTCTCCAGGCACCAGAATTTCTCCATGAACTGTGCTGCCAAAACGCCCACTTTCCATCTTACCCTATAAAACAATCAGAGATCATTGGTCATGCAGCAGTATAAACAATCTCCGAGCTTGTGATTTCCTTTCTCTTATGTAATGGTGAAAGGATTAAGGAAGAAGGCCGCAGAGAGATTATCATGAAAATGATATGCAGATAGTATTCCTTTCTTTCATGATTCTTCTGAAATTTGAATTTGACAGCAGCTACTGGAAGTTGACAGATGCTGTATTTTAACACAGTAATAAAAAAGGCATCTTACAAAGGTGCCTCCTGAAGTCCTAGATGTGGTCTGTGAGATGAAAACACCAGAGCAATAACAGCTGTAAGTTTATGAAAGACTTGATAAATTATGGAGAAATCTTATAGAATCCATCACTTGCGTAACGCAACAGCAGCCTATAAGTGATTTTAATACTGAATTCTTAGGCCTCTACACACAGCTGATGGGAGCAATGTGCTTGACACATGAAGGGCGCTCTGGCTAGTGATTAAGGAATGGTAAAGGACAATCTCTGCATAAGTCACTGATTGAGAACGGTTAAATCTTGGCAGAAGTATACAGATAAAAACCAAACAGTGCAAGTACAAGCTTCAGTAAAATTAGGTATTGAAAGTCCAACATTATAATAACTGGGGTTCCCTTCACACACCTTTTCTGTAGCCGTCGACAATTAGCATTGGAGGAGTTTCCCAGAGAGGTGGTCACTGCTCCATCCCCTGGAACCACTCCAGGTCAGGTTGGCTGGGGCTCTGAGCAACCTGCTCTAGTTGCAGATGTCCCTGCTCCCTGCAGGGGGGTTGGACTAGGTGACCTTTAAAGGTCCCTTCCAACTCAAAACACTCTGTGATTCTATGAGTTTAGACATCTGACCTATCTGTCACCTACACAGTCTAATCAGTGACAGCACAATGTACCACATGTACAGCTGAAAGTCCCTGGAAATGTTTCCACATGAAAAAAAAACAAAAAACCAAACAGTACTAAAAAAGTGAGGAAAAAGAAACCTCGGTATACAGAAAAACATTTCTGTACAATTACTTTTGGAATACAAGAGCGGGGAAACTTCAGGAGTAATCAATATTCACAAATGACTGGCAAAGCTTGGAAGTTCTACTGGTTTTATTCTCTGTTCATACAACGTTATCCACACTTCGGGCAGTCGCTGAATTGTCTGTGAGATAATATAAAAAGCTAGACTCCTGAAAATCTTGACCATCTGAAACCACTATCCATGCCTGTCTGAACTGTTTACCCAGGGAATAAAATCTATACATTCTCTAACTGACACATGGTATATAACAAGCTCATAACCACCTTAGTAATGAGTCCTACAAGGATCATCTTCCTGACACCAAGGAATACATAGCTGGCACTTAAACAACAGTCCATTGACAGAAATACGAGTTTGGAGCTATAGGCATATCCGAGATTTTAGAAAAGTTGGCCACGTTCTCAGCATCCTGCCCATTTTGCCACATACCTGACACAAAGCCTCAGTTCGTGGAAGAAACTCTGCACACTCACCTCTGCCTCCCTTTAGTACTTTATCTCAGCATCTGAATCTCCGGAGACCTTTCATCCGTGCTGCTGCATTATCTGCAGGCCCAGTAGCTGTTCCTTCACTGCCCACCTCTGCACTTTTCAGATATCGAAAAAGAAATTAAAAATAACCTGTGACGCAAGCTCTCGACAGTCACGGTACAGGAGACTGCGGAATAGATACGCCAACATACACAGCACCTGAGAGTAATAACTGGAGAACTACTTACTACTATCTATTGATAAGAGCAAAATTCACATTTTTCCAGTTCACTTTTGGTTCCTGTGGAGGTACCACAGAATTACAGAGCCGGGCCTTTTTATGGTTACTCCATGTAGACAAACAAGGTGGATATTCTTATCTGGAGTATGAAAGACTCACAGAATGTTACACACTATCAGATATTAGGGAGATGCTCTGGTTTTTGTGTAGCCCAAACAATGAGTAGCTGTCAGACAGCTCAGATAAAATCTTTATTTGGAAGTAAATTTGATTTGGAAATACGATGGTACAGGCATTCTTGGGAGAGGTCTGATTTTTTCCTATTGATGTGTGCTCAGATAACTCAGTTTGTTTTGCGACCTGCCTTTGTTACCAGCTGCATTAGGAGTGTTTGCTATAACAGACAGATTGAGCTTATCGCTTCTTTCCATGCTGCCTTTTGACCATAAAAATTCAAACAACGTATCTGTAAAAGAGCATCCAAAATGCACTTAAAAAAATATGTATCTTCCCACATGGATGACAGAATTAGAACTTCCATTTGTTGG
The DNA here is from genome assembly GCA_013396935.1 of Baryphthengus martii. Lineage (NCBI taxonomy): Eukaryota > Metazoa > Chordata > Aves > Coraciiformes > Momotidae > Baryphthengus > Baryphthengus martii. The sequence goes on from VWZK01004506.1 coordinate 86,793, forward strand.
ACTGACATGATAGGACAGAATAGCCTGCTCAGAATTTTTCCAAGATAACTTCCAAGAACTTCAAAGGTGCTTCAGAGAGGATTCAAAATACACCCAAGATTCACTTGATTTGCTTCCTTGGCTGGGAGAGTGATTGGTAGATTCATACAATAGTTTAACCTTAGAGCAGGAATTAAAATGGAGCAACCTAGAAAGTGTTTTATGACTCCTTCAGAGTTTTGCTGGGCAATTTTTTATGCCACTATAAAAGAAAACACAGGAAATTAAGCTGCAGAAAATATATTAAAATAATGTGAAGAGCTTGACTTTTTCCTTAGAAAGCTAAAAAACAACCAACAGCCTTTTGAATGTTTAAACTGAAACTGCATCTTTGCCTTGAATCTGTATGAAAGTTCTTACTGTCTAGATAAGGTGCTAGTAGTTCCTTCAAGCAATGAGTTTCATACACTTTCTACCTTCTGACTGTATTGAAGACTGGCTGTTGTGATTAACTCTGAATTACTTCAGAGTTTTCAGAGCTTAACCTGCTCCTTGAAGTTATTTTAATGTAAAGCATTTTGTGCCTTAATATCTTTGACACCTGCACCTCTGAGAGGCACATATGGCTCTTGTTTAGAGCTTGTGGTTGCAGTTTTTGGAGAGCGTACAACTTTTCAATCCAAATTTATTGTCAGCCTCAGCCACTGCTTTACAAACAACACCGCTGCACTGGTTTTGCTGTTTTTTAAAGGGACCTTTGCACATCATCTATGTTTCTTTAAATCATAGATTTATAATAAGTTGGACTGTGATGCATGACTGAGGGAAAAGGCTAAATGCAGATGGATTGAAGGTTGATCCACAGTCTACTGTAGTCAATCAACAGATTTCTATTAGCTTTGACAGTTCTTGGACTAAGCCTTCTATGAAAACAGACGCAGTTATTGACTGTGATATAGTCCCCTCTCTAGAAATGCGAAGGAGTACGGTAGAAATATAAGATGGAAGATGAAAGAGGAAACTGCCTTTATGCTCTACCACACAGAGTAGGTGTTTGGGCCGGGTTCCAAATCTATTTCGTTCAATGGACTTCAGATCAGACCTTGAGGTGACACATTCATGTAGAGTGGAAACAAAATTAGAGGGAAGAAGTTAAGCAAAGGAATTTTCAATAGGAGAGCTATCCATTTGCTCTCTTACGTTGTGCTATAATTCCCCAAGGACCTCCAGCCACAAAGGTTATTTAAAACCGTACTAGGTGATCTCTAGTAGATAACCTTGCACTGAAACAGAGTGATAGGCTTTCTCTATCTGAGGTTCCTGTATTCACATGAGATGATGAATCAGGATTTAGTTCTGGTGATGAAGTAGCTCTAGAATACTTTTTACCCTTCTTGATGTGAGAGTGGTAAAAGCTTGTGCCCTTTCAGCAACTAGTGGTCTTGACCTTGTAGCAGCCAATTTGCAATAGCAGTCTGTCCCACCACGTGCCGATGGCACTTGGGGCTCAGTTTAGTTGTCCAGCCCTTGAAGCTGCACTAGGAGCAGGTCAGGAATACACAGAATATGAGCGGATGGCGCCGACAGGTGTCCTGCCTTTCTGAGCTAAATACAAGAGGCCTCCACAGATAGTGGGGGAAGTCTGGTAAAGTTCTGGTGAGGACAGAGCATGTGTTGTCACCACGACACTTGTGTTCCACAGTGTCCCTTGCTGCCTGTAACAGAGATTCCCTGTCTTCGATGTGTTCTTTATCCCCTCTGCATTCAGCCCCTCCCACCACAGAGCCCCAGCATGGCACACTCATGCTAAGGTGGCCAGAGTGTGGTCATGGAACATCTCCTGCACTCAAGGCCTTTTAGCAGAAGTGAACCACAGGGGCAGACTGAGGAAATCCCAATTCCCAGCTATATGCTTCTTTGCCCTTCTGGTACAAATGGGTCAGAAGATAAGCATTAGTTGTGTCTCTGGGTACAAAGCAAACCTACTGCTGTCACTGTACCTTAATTTAACTCAAACTAGAGAAAAATAGGCAAGTGCTCTGTGTTACATAAAAGCACTGAATTATTATTAATGTGATCTTTTTCCCATACAAACACAAGGATTTTTTTTTTTAAAAAAAGAGAATATTTAAAAAAAGAAATACAGTTTGGCTTGAACATATAGTATCAGGGTTAGTTCAATCAACAGAGTTGTTCCAGATTTACTCAGCACAACTGTGATCAAAATCTCCCTGTTACTCTACCAGCAAGCTGCATAACCTCTTTCTGTGGGATGCTTCCCTCACCTCTTTAAGTCTTAAGCTGTTCTGTTTTGAGTTTGTAAGGATCAGATTATCAACACATTTATTCCCCCATTCCAAATACGTGTCTCATACTGAATAGCTGTTTCTTATATATAATAATCATATTCCACTGGTTTATGGATAGTAGAGGGAAGAGCCTAACATAGGATTTGTGCCTGGAGGCAGGTTTCTTTATCTTTTACTTGGAATGTTACTAGCATTTAGATTTCTCAGGACTGGGAAGAGCTTTGGCTGAACCCTCTGGAACACAGACCCCAAGACAGCAGGGGTCAAAGGACTCATTACCACTTTTTCAGAGCTCTGATTCCTTAGGTGAAAGAGGCTAGTTCAGCTATTGTTCATTAGCACAGCTCCACGACTGCTCACATCTATACATGCTTATCTAGCTGTCAAAAGAGCTGTTCCAGCAACAGAAAGAGGCACAAACCATAAAGCTGGAGAGAGGAGTTTAGCCTCTCTCCAGCTTTAAAATTTGCAAAGCGAATTTTGAAGTGATTAGATCTAGTCGCTTTGTGTTTCTCTCCTGTACATCAGGGTGACAGAGCATTCAAACATGTTCCAACTGGCTGTACCATCAAAAGTAACTAGAGGAGTAAACTGCAGTCACTCACCCTGGGCCTGCTTCCGTGAGACGCCAGATTGAAGCCTGTATCTCACAGTCAGTAGGAGCTGCAAAGGAGCGTCAGATTCTCAAGCGCTGTACACATCTGCATTGCTCTACAAGAAAGACATCAAGGGGCTGGAGCATGGCCAGAGAAGAGCAACAGGGCTGGGGAAGGGTTTAGAGCATAAGTCTTTTGAGGAGCAGCTGAGGGAGCTGGGCTTGTTCAGCCTGGAGAAAAGGAGGCTCAGGGGAGATGTTCTTGCTCTCGGCAACTCTCTGAAAGGAGGCTGGAGCCAGGGCAGGGGGAGTTAGTCTGTTCTCCCAAGAAACAAGTGATATGACAAGAGGAAACAGCCTCAAGTTACACCAGGGGAGGTTTAGGTTGGATATTAGGAAAAATTTCTTCCCTGCAAGGGTTGCCCAGGCCTGTCCCAGGCTGCCCAGGGCAATGGTGGCGTCCCCATCCCTGAAGGGGATTCAAAGCCATGGAGATGTGGTGCTGAGGGACTGGGTTTGAGGGACAGGCCTTAATGGTGCCTTGGCAGTCTTTTCTAATCTAAACAAGTCTATGATTCTATTCTGTCCTTGGTGACACAGAAAGATAAGTAATGTGAGTTAATAGGCAGCAAACATGCACAACTACAAAGGAGAGTCCAAACCCACTGCCATCCAGTGTGATACTAATAGATCCCTTGCTGTTGCTTTCCCCAGGTACCAATGACCCAGGGCGTTCCAAGCACACGCCATCAAGAATGAAGCACACCACTGTTTGTCAGGACCTTACCTTCCTTTTAGTTTAGTTTCTCCTGCATGAGGTTCAAAAGCATTACCTGCTGAAGGGAAATGTTTTGAACCAAAGCACAGCTCATGTGCTTTGAATTAATTTTCAATATTGCTGCCCCAAAATTCCAATCAAAACATTACAGCTTGTTTACTTAAGAGTCCTGCTCTCCAGAGTTATTCACTGAGAAGTACTTCCTTCCAGAAGTCATTCCCTGGCTTCACTGGAACCCACTTGAAAGGAATGGACTTACCTATACTGTGGTGTAAAAGATGCTCTTCACCACATGCAAAGTGGAACCTTAGGGTATATTGTCACCCTTAAAGTTTTAAAGATTCTGCACCAGGAATTAAAAAAAAAAAAAAAGTTCCACAAGTCAGCCCTATGTCATGGGTGTTTGGCAGAAAAAGACAAGGACTGGTTTTGCTGCTGCCAGTCCCAGCTCTGCTTTCAGATGAAAGCTGAAGGCTGGAGCAGAAGCGACAGTCCTTGCTCTGCACGTGTCTGGCTCAGGACATTGCCACTTCTCTGAATGGCAGTACTCAGACAGGTAATTTGGGGAAGTCTTGTCCCGTACATGAACACAAAGTGAACTCCGTTCTATGACAGATGTGCAGCTCCTGCGGGTGACAGCCTGATTCACGTTTCAGTAGTGGAAGGAAACACATTGTTGTTGACCTTTGGCAATTGCAACCTGCATTCTGGGACCAGCTGGAGAAAGCTAGAGAGGTAACAAGGGATGTAACATAAAGGAAGCTTCCAGCAGCTTATCTGCAACTCTCTCCTCCCTGCATTTCATGCTTCCAGCCCCTGACAGTTGCGTTCAATTTGTAGCAAAGCTCACCGGGAATACAGGTGAATAGGCAGGAGAGAAGCCAGTGCAAAGAGTTGTCCCAGAGTTACAGCAGAATTCAGTTGCACGTCTAAGGAACAGGGTTCCGGAATGAACCCTCAGTCTCTCGGTCTGTACCTGCTTATGCTGATTTAGAAAACATGTTTCATAAAATCCTCCCTGGATGCAAATTCATAACCTATAATCTCTCTAGTTACAAGTGACCAGAGAGATTTATCTGCGGAACAGTTCCTGGTATGCTAAGTTCTTAAGGCATTAGACCTCACCATTAATTTCATATTGTTTAGTGCTTGCTTGTTTTTGTAAGGGTGGTTAATACAACAGGCAAACTGCAAAACCCAAGCCAGGCTGAGCACCTACTGTTTCTGCTTGCTGTTAAAAGCCCATCTTCTTCAGTAAATGACACTAGGCGACGCTGAATATTGCAGTTTAAAAACAGTTTCTAAGTAAGCAAGCCAAGAGTCTGTACGATTTTTTAAAAATTATCTTTGCCAGATGTTCTGATACTAAAATAAGCAAGAGTGAGAGTGTTACGTTAAATACTCACAAGAATGGCCAGAATATTGCGCAAGAAAGTATCTCACAGAGATGCAGTAAAACCCTCGCAGACCCTTCCTGAGGTGCTGTGCAGGGTCCTAACAGAGCCTGCTGAGAGGAGCGCGGCCGGGTGAACTCTGCTCACACACCTTCCTTGTCTAATCTGTACAACCGCCGTTCTGGGAGTACACTTGGTTATCGCTTCAATCCATGACTGGTGTCAGATCAGTAAAACTCAGCACAGGGATTTTCAGAAAGCCAAGATGCTTGATCTCATTGTCCACAATGGTGACATCTACCCAAAAGCAACTGATTTCCTTGTTGTGAAGGTCAGATGTCACACCATAAATGCTTCACTGGTTATCATGCTGTGACTGTATTGATTCTGAGGTGGGTTTGCCAGTTTGTTAGTTAGTGTATAAAGTTGTTTGTTAGCAATTGTACCTGTACCTCCTGACTTTATCCAGAAGCATCCAAGCTGAAACCACAACTGACTGTAGTAAGGTCTGCATCCTAAAGCCCTTCCTTGAGTAAGTTGCCTTACAATAGCATTTCCCAAAAGGTGAGTTTGCTCATAGCCCGTTACTACTTTTTGCTCTCTGCACAGAAATACTTCTATGGCAGTCACCACTGTTTCAAACACCAGGAACTGCCTGTGGAATTTGTCTCAGCTGTTCAAGGGATAAGTTGCAGATAACTGATGCTCTTCTGCTCCATATCCAAGTAAGGCTGAAGCACCTCAGGACCAAGCTTTTATAACAATCCAGGAAGGAATAATAGTAAATGAAAAAAAATAAATCTAAAAGTTGTTTGAAAAACTGACTGTGATCCATCTCTCAGGAGACTGGAAAGCTCCAAAAGCCAGGAAGCCCTGGTCTGTGCACACAGTATGGCTGCCCTCAAACCCTCTTCATAGGAAACCTCTAGCTATGGGCAAGCCACCAGGAACCCAGGCAGATTTCCATGAAAAAAATCTGTGATTTGAGTAGATTCCACTGAACCAGAAAATTTCCATAAGATATCTGTGGTTTATCAAATTAATATCTAACTCTGTTTTGTCAGACTTTCAGGAAAGCCCCAGCGCTGCTCTTCACCCTAACTTAGCATCACTTCATGGCAAACTTTTTGCCACACTGTTTCTTCACAAGCCCTGTCAAATGAACTATACCTACATGAACCATACCTACAACCTACATCAGGCTGTACTACTGATCTGAATTGGTAAAAAGTCCAGGTTTTACCTCATGTGTATGGTACAGCGGTGAACAACACTGTAGATAACAGAAGCTGGACAGAACTCCACATTTGGGAGAGAGGAGTGCTTAGATATATGAATTCAAGCATAGCCACCACTTTCTCCAATGGCTTTTTTTTAAAAAATGATTGTTTTGAAGCTAATTCTTTTTTGATACAATTGTAGTCTCAGGTTTTTAAAACCTGAAAGATTTCTTCAGCCAGGCTCAGCCTTCAAAGCTACTTACAGGATAAATTCAAACCCCTATCAAACCACGTGAAGCCTGGATTGCACACCTTAGCCCCCTGCCACGACGTAATGCTAATGCTGGCCATAAATCACTGCTCTCCGTATTGCTAACCCTCATCTTGATGGCACAGAAATTGCAGAGAAATGTAATAAGCATGGCCTGTCAACTTCTATACTGAAGCCTGAGCCCTTAGACAGTAAATGCCAACCACAGAAACCAAGATACCTGCTTTTCGACGGAGGCCACAACATCTTTACCCTGTATGTTTGATATCGCTTCCACTGACATGCTGTGAATGCCAGAAAGAAAAGCTCAGATTGAATCCAGTTAATTAAAAGGATTCACACAGATGGTTTGCCTGGTACTTTACAGAGGCAGCTAATTAAAGCAATGTTAGTCAGCACCATTAAAATGCCAGATAAAGCTTTGGGAACAATACTGCTTAGGAAGCAAGGTTTACAAATAGAGCTTTGAGCAATGCAGTATATTTGCAGTTAATTAATTTAATTCTAGCATATCTTAACTAAGGCACGGAATAATGCATGCTGATATCAATATTAATGCCAAGATTTTTCAAAGTTCAAACCTGGCATTTATTAAAATAATCCACAATGACTCTAATTTCACATTCTACAGAAGAATATGATATCATGAGGGAGTCTGAACTCCTCTAATTAGCCATGATTTAAAGAGCACTAGACACGAAACCAAGGCAAGTCCTAGCTGTAGAAAGTCAGTCACACACCAACAAAGACAGACAGAGGGAAGCTGCACCAGACAGAAGTTATATTTAGACATGCAATATAAACAAAGCTTCCTTGCAGTTTTAGACAGATGCTGTTTGGAAAGGATCACTCCAATATGCTGTCTCCAATATATGACTGTATATATATATTTTTTTTTTATTTTTTTTGCAATAACAGTAATGTGGTCTTGGTCTACAAACTTCTTCTAAGCCTTATTTTATGCAAATAGCTCCATTCATTTCATGTGCAAAAGCATATGCACAGGTACGTCCTGTGCAGGACCTAAACTCAATCTTATTCCCTGTACTTGAAACTGATTTTTCTTTGAATTCTCTCATCAAATAAGACTTCAAAGTAGCAATAGAATTTCATCCCATATTCCAAAGGTAGGCAGGTGTATGTGTGTTTTGGGCTGAATGTTATAGGCCTAACTTTTGCACTCAAAAGAAATACAGATGAAAACAATGGCCTACTGCAACTCTCCACTGTCATTTTCCAAACAATAAAAAAATTCACCATCTTCTTTCTCTTATTAGAAGCCACAGCTTAAAGGCACTTGGTGATTTCACAGTGATCTGAGCAATGTGGTTTATGCCAAGGTCCACGTGCAGTAAAATTTATTCTCTTTATCCAGCGCTCCAAAGAGTCACGTTGAATCATTCAGGTATTGTTCTTTGCAAATGTCAGACCACAGGCCAAACACTGCTTCTGGCCAGGCAGCCCACACGGGCACAGCAACGTCCCGCAGCGCTGCACGAAGAGGGCCTCATTTCTAGACAAGAATCATTTGTATTTTCCTTTCATTTCTCTCTTCATTTTCCTTTCCAGTTTTGCCTCTCTTCCAGTTGCCCAGGGGAAAGGGAATAACTAAGGGTTTGGCATTCTCTGCAGCAATCTCTCTTTCTGCTTTCCATGAGATGACTCTTGGAAAGCCAAAGAAACAACGGTGACTGAAGTTTTGGAAGATAGCACAGTCCTGAGAAGTGCCTCTTTATTTATGTTTTCTAATATTTCTGCCAAATGGGACAATAACTGGATTTGTCACTTGAATCTTTTGCTGATGACTTTCAAAGGCTGTGTCTTATTTAGAGCACAGATCTTGCCAATCCAGGCTGCGTATTACTAGCAACGCATACCAAAAGTGCCGAGGGCACTGCACTTCTGTGCCAAGCACAGGTGTTGTCCAACCTCTCTATTATTTATGAGATTTTAGAAAGGTATCATTAGACACCCTTGAATTGTACTGAAATAATGATGTATTTGGTGCTTCAAAGGAGGAAGTGCAAATACCACGTCCGTCTCCTGACAAGAAGTGAAATGTCAGGCAAAATGCCCTAAATGGGTAACTTCTGCCATTCTCCTGCAGAATGTTCTTTGCGGACACACTAGACTCTCAAACAGTGTAGCACACGCATGTTCCACAGGCAGATTTGACAATTACCATTCAAAATATTAACATTTGATGGACCAATATAACTAAATACACGCTTTTATGGAAAAACTCTAAATGGCAATGTTTTAATACCAGTGTATGCCAGGAGAAAACTGCTCGTTCACTTGAGCTCCCAGCTGAAAAATGTGCATTCTGTGCTGGCACAGTTTCACCAAAAAAGTCTTGCCAGGTTTATCTGATAGATAATGAAAGGGGCTACAGCAAAACCTGAATTTTCAGGTCAGGTTTCTTTTACGTGACAGCTCAATCCCACTGAATGAAATTTCAGCTGCATTCCTAGAAATCTGCAGTGATTCAGGCTCTAGAGAACAAACCCTCCACTGTTACATCCATAGAGCTCTTGTTCGAAATGTCTTTTCCCGTGCTGAGAGGCTAAATTCCCATGGATGGAAATGCAGAGTGCCAGGTTCACTGCCCAATAGGTATCAAGTGACTTACGTTTCGTTGGTAAAGTATAATCCCTTGGCACAGCTTGTCAGCTTCCAATAGTTAAACAATCTGGGGGATGTTTTAACACGGGGAGCTTGGAAGAAAATTTAATACTTGGAAGAAAATTTAACCCATGTGGTGCAGAACTCTCAAGACAGTTTTATTACTCGTATCAGTGCTTCTCACTAGCAGGTTTGTACCTGGAGGGCATGGAATCATACATGCCCTGTGGCACAGCCTGGTAACCTGCAACAAAGTCTTCTGTGCGCTGCAACACCACAAAACGTTAATAAAACGAAACCAGTACTAAGAAAGGGGAAACCATCCTAGAACTGTGCTAATGATAGTGGGATTCTCTGTGAATACAGCACCTAATGCCTTCTACATTAACACAGGAGAAGGCTGTGTAAATATAACGAGTGGGCGCATAGCTACACCCATCTATCCTTGTATCAAATGCTACAGCAGACAGAGCAGGAGAAAAGATGGCACCATGAGACGTGGCCATCAGGGCTGGGATTGCAGTTGATCACCAGCATCCTAAGATTAACTGGGACAGTCAAGTCAAAGCGTGATTTATTAAAGTTCAGCAGAATAGCAGCATGAGAATATCACTTTGTAGCATGACAAAACTTGTCCTTTTACAACAAAGGGAAATGAGGGAGGAGGGAAGTTGTTCCTCCCCTGTACTGGTGATATTATTGTGAGTTGTCAAGAACATTTGCATCAAGTGTCTCTTTCCCATTGCTTCCAGAAGACTCCCTTTTCTCAGTGAGCAGCAAAATCACCGGGAAATCCTGTGAATACAACGGCACCACCTACCATCATGGCGAAATGTTTGTGGCAGAGGGGCTTTTCCAAAACAGGCAAGCAAACCAGTGTGCCCAGTGCAGCTGCTCAGTAAGTAACATGATTTGACAGAGCCCTGCTCTGTCTATGCTTCATTTCTCCTCTTCAGAAGACATGATACTGAAATATAAGCAATACATAGCGAAGGCTGGGAATTCAGAATTAATGCTGAAACTCATGAGAGTGCTCAGAACCAGTCTGCAGCATCTGGTAAATGCCAGGCTGCCTCCTACTCAAATACAGTGGACAAAGGTTACCCTGTCAGGTATCTGCTCTGAGTGAGCTTACAGTGCAGCAGAGAGAGCAGGTAAAATACTGCTCCTTGGCATATATAGAATATTTCACTTCAACCTCACTGGAAGGTGCAGCACTAAGCCACTGACTGAAACTGAATTCATCTGGACCGAGCTAGTAAGTAAAGAGTCCGTAGGCTGGAAGCGGACAGCTCTGTGAACTAGCACTGGGCCACAGAGCCATTCCTGAGATGTCACCAGTTTAAATCCAGTGTATTTGAGCAGTCACCAAGTGACTCTGCAGAGCCAGTGTCTGAATCAAAACATTCCCCTCAATCACCCCAGCTCTTCAGTATCAGGTACTGGCAACTCCAGACCTCCTCTGATCAAATCATCACCATATTCTACATTAACTACAAATTTAAGCGGCCAAGAATTGAACAGACTTTGTGACTTCTACTTACTGCTAAGCTAGTCCTCCAGTTCCACGATACGACACAACAGAGGGAGAGAAGGGGAGAATTTACACTGGGTGATTTTAGTACCAACAACGTCAGGTACATTTTCAGCCTATGATAGTTGCAGTTCCTCTCCCCATACACTTTTACCTCTTCCCTTTTCCCCATTTTTTTAACTAAAGGAACCTTCCTCTGTGCAACAACAAATTTTGAAAAAGCTATTCAGACTTTTCATTGGTCTAATATTCTGCCTTTGCATCCTAGAGTGGTCAATACATGTACTAGATATAAGCATGTCCATAAAAAAATGCATATACAGTACCAGGCGAATCGGTGACTCTTCCTAAGTTCTCCTTGTGTTTGACTGGCAGGAAGGAAATGTGTACTGTGGGCTGAAGACTTGTCCCAAATTAACTTGCTCTTTCCCAGTTTCTGTTCCGGAGTCCTGCTGTCCGGTTTGCAGAGGTAAGTTTGAGTATCACCACAGACGGACAGGCTCTGAATATACTCCTTCCCTGTCAGAGCCCTGCCTGAGCACCAGCACTGCCACTCAGGACACTACCTGCAAGATTCCCATCTACTTAGAATCCGGTGCATGTCGGGAAATTAAACCTCCAATTCCAGCAGGGTAACATTGCTACCTTTGTTTTCCTAAATTGAAACAAGGAGAGAGAATGCACTGATGATAAAGTTGCATCCTCATAAAGAGGTAAATCAAGGCTCCAGATAACATATGGAAATAGCTGCCATTGCTCCCGGTGGAAAAGCTTTGCAACAAAAGATGAGCTTCTATTTGACAGGTTACCAGACCTGCTCGAGTTGTGCAAGACACAAGAATTTCAATTCAGAGGGTGAGGCCAATTACTGCAGTTTAAATTAGGTGTCAATCTATCCACAGGTGATTTCAGTATTTTACTAGCAATTGCATTTTAGATCTTGTACACACAGGGAATTTGATTCTAGGAGCCTTCACAGCCTTTCTGAATGTCTAAATCTAAATGTCTGTCTAAAAGCCCATCTAAATGAGAATTTCTAAAGGTATTTTAGATCATTATTAGTATTGTGGCATTGGAATCACCACTTCTAGTGTATCTAAGCATCTATGGCCAGTTCTCAAAGAGGAATAAGCACCTAAAAGGTACCTCTGCTTTTCAGAAAGGTCACTCTATTGATATCGGCGATGCCAGGATGCTTTGAAGAACTCCTGCTTGCACCTTTATGTAGCCATATCCTTTCGAGATTCTGCATGTTTGAACTCAGTACTGTTGCCAGTACTGTTGCATGGTAAAAATAAGGACTACTATATAGTCAGTTTTGCCTATGGCGCTCAAGCTGTGAAACACAAACCAGCAGAGTCCCAGTCCCACAGGAGTGCACTGAGTACACGTGCTGGACAAAAAGCTCCGAGCGGTGAAGGGGCCGAAGCAAAAAGAGAGTACCTCGGACTGCATCAGTGCTTAATAATGCAGGACGATGCAGAGCGTACAGCACACTCTGCAGGAGCCAGCTCCCGCACAGAAGCTCTGTGGCCAAGCTGTCCAAGCTACTTAACCTGCAGAGCTGCAGCAGCAGCAGCAATTCACTAAGCGTGGCACCAGGTAGGACCTGGACTAATCTCTGAGCAGGGCAGTGCTGGAGGCTGAATACAAACATCAGCTCAGTCACAGGTTGGATTAGGATCTCTGTGCAGTTCTCCTTTCCACGGAGATTATTCCTCATTTTTGCCGCTTTGCCACGTCACTCCGCAGTATCTTTACAAAACTGGAAACATTTTGCCAAAAAAAACTGCTTCAAAAGCTTTCTGTGGGCAAGGGGATAGCTGGCTTCCCAGGGTGAAATTTAGTGATATACCGCTTCAATGTTTGACCGATAATTAAAGTAAACCTATCTGATTCCTGGTATCTGTTCCCCGATAGTTTGAGCTGTATCTAAAACCAACCTCTTTCAGTCACAAAACTCAAACTGACTTTCAAAGTCTCAGACATAAAACTGTGAAGTAAACTAGCCTTACGCTGGGGAAAGCGGTCATTTCAACCAGAGAGAGTCACTAATGAGAAACAAGTTCATTAGAATTTCCATATCAGAGGTGAGATTAAACTGGATTATAAGGTAGAGATCACCCACTGTCTTCACTGACACAGGGTTTTTTAATGCATTCCACTGTCTATTGGTCTTACTTAAATATGTTCAAATCATTGTTTATCTCGTAAACGACTCTGTCTTTTTCAATATAGCATAAGGTGAGCGATCTCCCCTCTGTGATTCTTACGAAATACAAACCTGAACAAAATGTTTGCATCAAAATATAGCACAGCTCAGGTGGAGGAAACTGAGTTAGTTTCTGGTCCCGGCACAGCCAAATGTGTTAACACAATACATTAAAATTTACTATTTTCCTATTCATTCCTCTACTACCGATTAGAGAAGGCTCCAAGCACTACGGTTCAGATGCTGATTTATGTCAGGATCCAACCTCCCCTCCATTATGTTCTCATAGACTGTGTAGAGGATAAAATGCTACTTCACAGTATGCACTCAGGTGGGGGATCCATCATGGACCTCAGTTAAATCTGGATGAGCTAGTTGGGGGCAGACCTAGCACCTCTAGAGCGAGCTTTTGAGCCACCACAAACCAGTCTCACCTGTACCTGCATCTGAACTCCAAGGCTGGGATAAATTCCAAGCTTAGCTCCACACTACATGATTTTGCGTATTCTTGTACCAGATTTCAAAGAATCAGATATCAGTTCAAGGGAATCAGGTATCAGTTCAGATAAAAGCACCTCCCTTGTTTATAGGCATATTTGGGAGTGAATTGCAACTTCATGATTTTTATTAAATGAAGCATAAATAACAGGGGAAAAAAAGAGAGATATGGGGACAGGAAGCTTGCAGGACAAAATATGGCTTACTTTTTCTTGATATGTATAATACATTATTTATTAATGGCTACACTTCAGAGCTGACTAGAAAATGGGATTTGGGATTCAGTTCTCAGTCCAGTTACACACAGTTAAGTGACAGTAATTGTGCTTGTGGGTTCCCTCGGCCCACAATGAGATGGAAGGTCACACAATTTAGCCTTTCTCTGGGAGCAAAGCAAGTCATGTCTCCTTACCTTTGCCTGAGAGCACACTGCAAATGGTTGCTGGAAATTATCTTGCCCATAGCATCATGTTAAGCTGCATAAAACAGATAGTAAATCTTCATCCTGAGTCTGCATAAACTTCAGGAAGGGATCTTCCTTTTGGTCTCTATAGAATCCAGCACAATAACATCAGACTACAGACTGACACCTCTACACACTGATGCAACCTCCACCCTAAATTTATCTGTGAAGCTGGATGAGGCTTTTCCCCCAAGTATCTCCCAAGGTGTTGCACAACTGCTCCTCTAACTGATACTGCTCTGCTTCACGTACAGGAGATGGAGAATTATCATGGGAACATTCCGACGGAGATATTTTCCGGCAGCCAGCCAACAGGGAAGCCGTAAGTGTGACCCACCATTTAAAGACATATTTTCCTGCTCTCTGTGTGTGCCAGTACATTGGGGAAAAGAGAGAAAAGGACGATAACAGGTCTGAATATCAACTGCTTCATCCTGGGTTCTGTGCATCTACTCCAAAATAGGTTTCTTCCACTTCTGCAAATCCCTTAATAAACTCAACCTGAATTCATGAATAACGCTGAATTACAAACTCCCATGAGCTCCTGCAGGCTCTGGATTTGGTCTTTGTTGTATATGTTCCATAAGAATAAAATTCTACAGCGTTTTGTTTGCTATGCACTTTTAAATCTTAATTGCTAACACTTCCCAGTTGACATATACACATGTATATATTTACTTTAGGGGCTAAGACTTACTCCTCAAGAAATTATTTTTATAACCGCTTTTGGAGAGAATATGGAGAGCTTTTAAGCATTGGGTGCACTGCCTAAATACATGAACCAACAAGCCTTTGGACGAGTGAGAAGAATCATGCTTTATAAAATAACTACTCTAATACATGCTATTCCTTCAAGCCCATGGGTATTTTGGAAAATAATTCTTTGAAAACAAACAGAGGTTTTGCTCTAGAAAACACTCTGCACACTACTACTGCTACTACTTTCCTTTGCAAATAAAATGAGACTTCTCAGTCTGTAAGCTAGATGCCAGTACGGTTCTGCTCAGTCTGTGCAGGGCTAACCCTGGCCTTGCATGAGAGTTTAAAGCAAACAAGAAGCTGGCCAGTCACTCTGGATGAGCTCTGCCACTGGGGCCCTAGCAGAAAGCAATTTTGGTTAGGAAAACTAGGCAGGCTTACCATTCTTCTCATCTGATCTTAGAGTAGACACCAGTAAAGTAGATACCTAGCTCTGAACACCATTTTTAATACATAGAGTAAAATAGACACTTCTGGGTTGGCATTCATCTGCTCATGACATTGAGAACCACAGCAGGAAAGGTTCTAAAACTGCCTCTGTTCATTGACTTGCTGAGGGACTTCAGATGACCGACTCAGATAAAGTCACCTCCGCTGGCATATACAACCTGGTGAGATGAGGTACAACTACAGATGTGTAGCTGACTTCATTATCACGTTAACTATTTGCCAAACCCGAATGGCCTTTATTGAATGTGGTGCCATTCATTACATTTATTGATGTCTGATGGCAGTGGCAACGCTCTCATTGACTGCGTTCAGCCTCCAGTACAGCCTCTTTCCCCACGTTCACTGGAATCCGACACTTACTTTCCCGTTCTCTTTCTGTCTCCAAACAGAGACACTCATACCATCGCTCCCACTATGACCTGTCCCCCAGCTCTGTGAGGCAGGTAGTCAACATTCCACGATTTCCCAACGCCAGAAGTAACCGTGGAGTCCTACCAGATCCCCAGCAAGCTTCAGGAACGATAGTACAAATTGTCATCAACAACAAGCATAAGCACGGACGAGGTAAAGACAATTACTTCTAATGGCATTACTCTGGCTCAGGAATCAATCATCTAGAGCTCAAAACCGCTTCTCAGTGCACGGCAGAACCTTGGAAATTCACGCTGGTATCAAAAGACACTGCAAATCAGGGAGGCAAAAAGCAGTAAGCTATTAAGGATACAAACTTAGCTCTTGACTGAGATCAGTGGTGCCCACACATACAACAGCGCATCTTACTCTGCAGAGGCACCGCACGATCGCGCCGCTCTCCGAGTTACGTTATGGGATTGTGCTACGTACTGCTGAGAACGCGCGCAGCGGTTGCCTGGGAAGTGAGCGCTTTGTGCCATAAACGACATCACGATGCCTTTAGATTCACAATCTCGTTCACATAGTGACTTAGCTACAAAAAATTTGCTACTGACATCTCCTTTACACTGTCTTCTATTTTGGAACTCTACTACACTGTAAACAGTGTATGTTTAAACTGCCCCACAAGTCTCAGACCCTAAAGCTTTGCCATAGTATCAAAAGGTTTTCTGACTCCAAGGCTTAGCAAATTATTCTCAAGAAAGACATTGTCATGACTTCCCCCACCTTAAGCTGGCAATCTAAGACAGCGGGATGCCAGGGGTGCTTTTCCTCCTCCACAACTAACAGTGGAGGCAGAGCAAGCAATGAGCCTGGACAAGATGCTTGAGCTGTAAAGAGGTGAAGTTAACCGAGGTAATGAATTGCACTTTAAGAATCCTTAAGTGCCTTCTGATATTATCATACATGACACATTACATGATGGGGACAGCAGAACTTTGAGCCCATATGGTAAACCTGATCCAAACATGACTAAGCCATATTCCTGCTGCATTATAGGAAGGACAAAAATAGAGGGAAAATACCAATTCTCCAGTCAGTGGGAGAACAGGTTTTGTACAGTAAAAAGGGTGGGATGCTTGGTTCCCACAGCAGGTGTATCTCAGGGAACAGAGAGCTGCAGGAACAGGCCTAAGAAGCCATAAAAGAAATAGCTGTAAAAATGCATGTTCAGAAGAACATCTATCCACAAATACCAGCCAGCAGGCACTCAGAACCTACCCACAAAGAGTTAAAAGCCCTTGTATTAGGGCCAACTAATCTTTTAAGGTATTAACTAACAGAAGGAATGTTGGCCATAGGATCTTTATTATCCACCTGAACAAGCATGAAAAAGCATTCAGATCATGCCAGCGCTTTATGCTGAATCTAGGAGCAGGAATCTCTGCGCGGTGCAGTATCTTTGACGTGTAATTCACACATGAAGACATCATCAAAGCAATTTCTAACTGATTTGTTTCAGCACATAAAGAGCACACAGGCGAGGAGCGTATTTCTGGATGCAGCATATAGTAACTGCCGCAACTTCAGACGCTCTGCCTGGAGAGTGTCTGAGAGATCCCCAGGATGGCAACAGGAATGCTGAGCATGGATTTTCTTTTGTTCTTGCGCAGTTCACGAGTGTTTTATTAATTAATGCACATGCCCCTTGCGATGCATTACAACAAGATAAAAAAAATAAACGCACAACAAGTCTCCTGATGTGCAAATTCTGTGCAGTTGCAGGGATATAGATTTATCAATCTAAACATGAAGAGCACTCAAAACAGGGCATTGGGGAACTAGAAGTTATTTGCCATGTTTTGGCTTCTACTGGAGGCTTCACCTGCTACCTCAGAGTAATTATTTAGCTGTTCTGTGCTAAACAAACCCTTAAACCAGAGACACATCCACACAATGTCGTGTATTATCCCTTTCCCTGTCAGGGAGAAATCACAAAATATTTATGTCCATAAAGGATCTGCAGAACTCTAGCTAGGAAAAAAAATTTCACGTAAGCATAATATAACTAATACTATAGAATCGAAGCATGTGTAAAGCCTGCTTAGTAGCTGAGTACTTACCAGTTTTCTCTTTTATAGTTTTTCCTCCCATAAAGATAACACTTTATTGCCTTTTATTTGAAAAACAAAACTGTTTCCTACCTCTAAAATAAAAATATGTCTTAAGAAAGAGTTAAAAAGTAGCAAATTATAAACCAAATGATAGCATAACCATGTGAAAGACAATACATTGCAAAAAACATTCCCCATAAATCTCAGTAACTCAGTAAAGTATAAGCCAGTTGGTCACATCTGTTACCAGTTAGATGTAAATTTCAGATTACAGATAAAAATGAAATTGCTTTTGAAAGTTACAGGCAAAATAGGAACATATTTTGCAAATAAAAGCATTAATAAAAATGATGGCATATTAGAAGAATTGGAAATATTTACAACATAGCCCAGCTTCGCTTTAGTTGCTTTTGGAAATCAGGCAGTGCCCTTTCTTTCACCTTGTTAGGATTAGTTTGCATTTTTCTTTGTGTTTATAAAATATTCAAAAAGAAAGAAGTAAGATTTACAGGACAAATGCAAACATGGTGTAAAGCGACATAATTCCCATTAACTGCTGGGTGATCCAAACCGGCTTCCACCAGGGATGGATTTTTCCCCTCTCCTTGTGTCAGCTGTATTTCTCTGTCTCCCAAGGGCAATGATGAATAAATATTCTGAGGTATTCAGATGCTTTTAGAATAAAATGTCAGTCCCATACCCACCCTTTCACGCTAAAGTCTTCTCGTGATTCCAAAAGCTAAATGCCTCTATACAGCTATAACACGAGGCCCAGGTGGCACTAACCCTCCCGGCTGTTTGCAGGGCTCACTGCAAAAGCCGTGTTCTGCCAACGGGAGGAGAACTTCTGCAGATGACTCAGTAGCTCGGTAGCAAATGGCACTATCCTGTCATCTGCAGATTCAACTCTAGAAGCCCAGAGCTGACGTAGTAGGTGGTGTCCCATGCGTGGACTGAGATTAGGAGGGGAGGGAGGAGGGAGTTTTATAAGTTGGTTAATGATGCACAACTGAAATGGGTGCACTGAGGAGGAGCTAGTCAAATACTTGACTCTGTCACCTTCACCATTCTCCTCAAAATAGTGATGGACACCGGTGTCGGCAGAGTTGGAATGAAGGCAAAACTGCTCAGAGAAGGGTGACCACAGCCTCAGATTCATTTTAAGCAGCAAAATTCCAAGTTCAGTTAACAAGCAGAGAAATGGGCCGGAGACACTAACAAATTATGTACAGAGACACTGCTTTAAACAAATGTGCATGAATCAAATGAATAGTCATAGAGAGGTAGCCGATGAACATACCTTCTCCAGTTGTACTTTTTCTTCCTTTTCTCTTCTTTCGCAGTTTGTGTTTCAAATGGCAAAACGTACTCACATGGTGAATCTTGGCATCCTAATCTCCGGGCCTTTGGAATCGTAGAGTGTGTGTTGTGTACCTGCAACATCACCAAACAAGAATGTAAGAAAATTCATTGTCCAGAACAATATCCCTGCAAATACCCTCAGAAAGTAGAAGGAAAATGCTGTAAAGTCTGTCCAGGTAAAACCAAGTTGATCACAGACCATTTTTTTTGCTGTGCATGTTAAAGGGGTTTCGCTCAGGCCTTCTGGTCACATGAAGGTGTGGTGGAACCAGCGACAGCTGTGCCCCTTGTGCTGATGTGGGTGCAGAGGTCTCAGTTCCTCAAATCGGTGGGTGTGCTGCTGGGGACAGGTGTGTTCTGATCAGTCCCTGCCTTTCTCTCTAGTCTTAGCATGACTTCCTGACGCTCATTTCCAAAGAGAATACTACAGAAACATACACAGAACCTTCAGTACTGTTGAAAGACTTTCATCCTTCCCCCACAGCAGTGCCAACAAAACCTTCAAATAATTTTCTAGCTCATGAAATTTGCACGGAGATGATATCATTTCTGCTTTTGAAAATGGAACAGAAGGATTCAACCCCCCGATTATAAATTGATTGGTGTCAGTTACATAACTTAATCCTTAAAATAAATACTAACTTGTCACAAATTTAGCATTGCTTCTGTGCTGCCCTAATGATTAAACTTAGGTAGACGTTACTTACTAAAATCAATGTCTACAGCTAGTGAAAAATCTGCTGATGGTCTGCCAAACGACCAGCCAAGTTACACATGATATAAAGGGTAAAGCAGCATCCAGCTCCCTTCTGTGCCTTTGAACTCCTCCTCTAATCCATATGGCCCAATCCTGTGTGTGTTTGATTGGGCAGAAATGTTCTGATGAAATGAGTTGTTCAGTCATATCTAGAAATCCTTCACAGAATGCAGAGTTCCCATTTTCTCTTGCTAGCCTTGCTTACTGGGAACGAGCACGATGCGGTGGCAGTAGGGGGGCAAGAGGTTTGCAACGAGACCCTTTTGGGTACGCGTGAATCTCACTGAGATGAGAACAGTCAGCAAAACCTGGCTGACAGGCTTCAACAGAAAATTTCATAGCAAAAAGAAACTTACTGGCTTTTTCTTTGAGATTCTATGTGCCAGTTTTCCAGAAACCTCTTCTGCAGTCTGTGTGGAGATGTATCAATTGTTAGGTTTCTCCACAAGCAGCAGTCCAAGCATCTGAGTTGCATCACCTCTCTTACATTCTTGCCCAACTTCCAATTACTACCAGAATAATTGCAATTTCTGCTTATATGCTCTATGACTTGACCAGGTGGGCAAGAGATAATGTGCCCTGTGGCCAGCCCAGGCTTGCACTGGCCAGCTGGCTGCTGCTCAGCAAAACACAAACCTTGTAGGTTCGACCTGCCCTTTTCCTCAGCAAAGCATTATTTCAGGACTCTTCACTCCGTCCGACCTCCAAATTTCATTTAGTTGTTTTATTACCTCTGAGACTTCTATCATTATTTTAAATTTGCTTGAAAAGTGGACAATAGATTCAAAAATTGTGCATGATGACACAACCACATGGTTTTACACAGCTCATTTCCTTAATTAATAGGATTATAAAGATAAATACTGTCTTGCCACCGTGGACAGGCCATCAGAACAGAACACGAGGTGGATTTGAGTGGCCATAAAAAAGAATATTCTACTTTCAAACAAAACCTGCTTGCCTGTTAGTGCCAAGTAAGTTCTGGAGGACTTGATTACAGCTGTGTGTTCTGGATTTTTTTTTTTAAACAGAAGTAGTGCCAAGTCAAACCTTTGACAACAAAGATTACTTCTGCGGGAAAGAGACGTTTCCTGTCTATGAATCCGTTTTCACAGAGGAAGGAGAAACCATCAGAAAAATTGCAGTAGAGACTGAAAAGCCACCTCAAATAGAAATACATGTGTGGACAATTAGAAAAGGTGAGTCAAACAAGTTCTTTCTTTAAACAGTGTAACATCTTTCCTTAAAATCCCAGGACAATTTACAAATCCAAGCATCTTGAGACTGCCATTCTTCTGGCTATTTAGGATACTGCTGCTACAGCCACTTCCAACACATTCCAGTTGTGCTGTACGAAAACCATTAATAACACACAAAGCTCTAGCTCTGCAAACTCCTACCCTTCATTGTGAGCAAAACCACAACGATAAGCAGGTTGTCAGTACTACCCTGTGTAATTTACTGCAGAAAAATGGGTCGTAGGGTTTGAACCAAGTGCTGGAGGTTCTTATTTAGGATGGACCAAAGTGCTTTCCATTGCAACGTCTGCCCTGCCTGCCTTAGTGATGCTACTCCCGTGGCGGTCTAGAATATGGGCAAAAAAAAAAACCTGTTAAAGATTAAAGCGGTAGCTTTTACTAAAGTGGTAAAATTAGAGAAAAATACAAAAACATTCACAAGCCCAAGCACTTCTGCAAATCCTGAATTTTTAGTACAATAGAAGTTACCTCCAGCCCTCTAAAAATCCCATCTACTTTAAGCAAAAAGCATGTGAACCTCATAGGAAACCCTCCACGTAGTGTGGCCCTTTACACAGAAATTACGCATTTCTAGAATGCGCTTTAAAGCCCAAAGCCAAGCCCAAAGTGCAAGGAGAAAAGAAGTCACAGAGGACCGGATGGTTAGTAACTACCGTGTGAGGTAAAGAAGCCCCAGAGCCTTGTGGTGATTTGCCAGTGGTGTTGCCTGCTAGCTTATGACAGGCAAAATGGTATCTGACTGCAAAATGATACTGGTTTGCTCCAAGACACTGGGATTTTGGCTTCTGCTGTAATCTTACATTTACTCATACTAAGGAAGGATTCAGCTATGCTGGAAAAGATTTGGCTGATTCTCACACCCCTCGCAAGCTCTCCGCAATCGTAAATCAGGGGGGTGGCAAACAGAATAAAAAGAAAATAGGCTGAAAATCCACATAATTATTAAGGATTATTTCACAAGGTGACTCAACATGGCAGTAAATCTACATAAAGGCAGGACAGCAACCCAGGGTGAGAACAACAGCCACGTTTCCAGTAACACGCACTTCTCATTCCTTTGCTGAAGGGATACTACGTCACTTCTATGTCGAAAAAATGTCCAAGAGAGAATTTGAAGAACTTCCTTACTTCAAGCAGATAACAAGGACAACTCCTAGTAAGTAAAATTCTGACCTCTTCAAGTGTCTATTCTCCATGTAATTATAACCTTGAAAAACATTCTCTTCTACTCAATACAGTCAAACAGATGCACTCATTTTCCTCCAGTACATGGCTCTGATATTTTATAAGTTTAGGTATAAATAATCAACATGCAACAATTTAAAACAGAGATACATGTAACGGTAGTTCATGGCCACGCCGTCTGTTTCCTTCTTTTGATAAAATACAAGATAGATGGTTTTCTGCCCATACTGCCGTAAGTCTGAAACATGACTGGTGTTGGCACAGCAGCACAATTGGCATTTAAGTAACATGTCAAGTTACCCCCATTTTTTTCAGAAAGTCATTTAGAAGGGAAAAAAATCAGAGATTATTAAAGCAGTTCTCCTATGTACATCTGTTATATTTGAAAGAAGCCTGTTTTTTCCTATGTTCTTAGCAATAACTTAATTATTAAAACCTGCCTTTGAAAAGGACATGTAATTCTTCCCTGTCTTGATTCAATTTCTCATTTTGTATTTCATCCACCTTGGGATGTGACACTTAATTTGGTAGCTAAATTAAGGCATAGGCCTTTTTAGTTCCTCGTTCTTTTGCATTACAGGCTGTCATTTTTTTCTGAGGTCTCTGATTAGGCACAGAAGTGTTTTTCCCAGGAATAATATATGCTTGATAACACAGGCTTAGTGAGAAGCAGACATGTTTTCATAGAAGAAGCTTCCTAATTTTTTTGCTGTAAGCCTTCCGTAAGCTTGTCATTGTTATCTGTAATATTCTAGTTACCAGGACCATAGGCATTTCTATTAACAGTATAAAAAAGCTGCAGAAATATTAATATCCTGCGAGCACAGTTTGCATTACATACAGATAGGCAGAGTTCACAGTGCATGAAACACTTACGACTTGTTACTTCCCAACTTTTAAATACTTTCATTTACCATCAGAGTTAAATTTTCACACCACTCGGTCATAAAGCAGTGTGTCCAATTTCATAAATGGTTGAATAAATAGGGTCAGCTTACAGTACTACTTAATTAAAAGAATAATACTCTTGTCTTTATTATTTTTACACAGTTATTTTGCGTGGAATTTGTTACGTGACTGTAAGATACTTAAAATAGTTTCCATGGGAGGATTGGATGTTCTGTCTTCGACCATGGTGAATCAGCTGGTCTGAAGAGTGCTTGTAAAGCTTTTTAAAGTACCCTATGCCCCTTTCTAAGTCAGTATCTGTCTCCTTTGTGTTTCTGTTTTCAGGCCAGTGGAAAATATTTAGCGAGGGAGAAGCTCAGATCAGCCAAATGTGTGAAAGCAGAGTGTGCAGGACTGAGCTCGAGGATTTGGTAAAGGTTTTGTACCTTGAAAAGTCTGAAAAGGGTCACTGTTAAGGAAGACAGCACTGGATGAAGAAACACAAGAAAACTTACGAAAACTTGGATCTGCAGCTGGACTGCAGGCTTATTTTGCTTAAGTCAACAGTTGCCCTAAAAACCAAAACTATAATGCAGTAATTATTCACATCATGCACAGCAAATTTGCTGCTTTATGTGTAGTGGTCTGTGTCAACCATTCAAATATCTCCTCCCAAAGACTAGGAGGCTCTGTATTCCTGGTGGGGGAAGGAGAAAGAGAAACTGTACTTTCCCAGAACTGCATTTCTTTACAAGTTAGAAAACAGAACATTTTTATTATTAGGCAACTTATTCAAACTAATGAAAAGAAGGACACCTAATAAATGTGCAGGAGCTATAGAGAGCATTATTTCCTGTGTTGGATTTATACCATTTCTAATGTTGAAGTGACTCATGGATTCTTTTCAGTAGTGGAGGAAAAAATACAAGTGATACAATTCTTGTGTTGGAGATGCAAAAAAACAGATTTAAACTAACAAACTCCTAAGCGGCCTTCCTTTGGGATGATGCCTTGTAGTTGAGCAAACTGAGTCCATAAACTGAACAGCAGGTGTTAGTGGCAATCACTATATTTTTGTAGCAATTTGAGTAAATGTTCACTTTTAAGTGGTTTCCACCATTTCCTCCACCCACTTCTCTAAAAAATGTGAAGTGTTAGCTTCCTATCACAGCTCTAATAACTTCATTCTTCTGGGCCCTATTAACACATGGTCTTGGCTGATAAACTGCCTTCTAAAGTGATGTGGCAGAAGGTGGTGAAGTACTCGTAGTATTTTGAAAACACCTAGAAGGTTTAACCTCCCAATTAATAACTCCTTAAGAGTCGCAACAGTGCTTAATTTATTTGTTCTGATTTGTTACAAACCTAACCGTCTCCATTTTTCTGAGGGTGACCTCTCCGTTTTCACCCTTCGAGGACAGCTCTCGCCCATCACAAACACCAAACAGCTACAGCAGGCCTTTAGAACACACTAGCTCTGTGAAAACTTATCTTTGTGAAAAACGAATTGGAGAGATTCTGTTAAATTTAGTATAGTATGTCTATAGTGTGTTTAAAGAACGGTGGCTCTCACCTGCAGAAAAAGTGTAAGTTAAAAAGCGTTTTCTCTGAAGAGGCACCAAAATACTGCACTGCCTTGTGGCTGCGATGTTGGATAAAATCCCAAGAAGCCAGTGATCTCCCCACTTTTGCTCCCATTTTCTACTCCACAAGTAGCCAAGAGTGCTGCTGCTTAAACGCGTGCTAGGAAACAAAATTTCGTGGAAATGGTCTGAGCCAGGGGCTGGGTCTTCCCAGGGAATGACACCAACAGTCAGAATGAGGATTTTGAGATTTGTCGTGTCAGTGACAGCACTCTAGAGCGTAACCCCTTCTAAAGGGGATAAAGGTGTGAGAGAGCTCAGCGCTAAATGCCAAAAAGCCTGTTTCAGGCAGAGCTTCACCATTCTGAGAGGTTCCTTGTCTTGAGCAGCACACCCTGGCAGCTTCCCTCCATGGTGCAGAGCTCAGGGCTAGGCTTCTTTATGCCACCCAGGTCCTGCCTGCACCACCTAAGAGCTGGAAGGAGTGTCAATGCTGGGCTCTCAACAGAGGAGCAAGTGAGGAGAACAGCCATGAAGGGAAATAGGAGAATATATAGAGAGTGATCTCAGATCCTTAGCGATCTCACCTGTATATAACCACCCTGCGTCCCTAGGCCTGGACAGAGATCAGATAATATTTTGAAATGTTTCCCTCCATACTAAGCACTCGCCACAGTCTATGTGCACACCAGGAAAACATGCTAAACAGGGAGCTCCTCCAGTAATGGTGTGGATTTGCAAGATCGAAATACTCACACTCAGTATCAGTAAAAACCACAGAGGCCTGTTCTCAAGCCTCCAGGGAAATCCTCCAGGGAAATCCCCCAGATCCCTCCAGAGCCGCAGGGCAGTCTCAGCTCGGGGCCTGGAGCGACTCCTCCTGCTCCTGCCCGGCCCTCGGGGTCGGGGATCTCCCTGTCTCATCCTTTTCCCCTCACCCCTCCCTGGCCGGCGCCATTTTGCCCTTCCCCAAACTATCTTTCCCCGAGGCGCCTCCAGCCTGAGGGGCTCTAGCCCCGCCGTGCGGCGGCCGGATCCGGCTGGGACCAGCCACGCTCGGCGAGGTGCCGCCCCTCAGCTCTCCCCACAGCCCTCTGGCCCCACTGCCAGCCCCTGCACAAGGGCAGCCGGTAGCACCGGTGCCACACTGCAAGGCACTTCCAAGTCCCGTGTCACTGTGAGCTGAGTCAACTGTCCCACGGGACTGTGGCCTCCACAAATCGTGTCCGGCTGTTTGGAAGCGGGTAGTGTATCCTAAGTGGGATCTTAAGACCTCTGCACCAGAGGTTACTGCAGTGAAAATGTAGAAGCAGCAGGTCGGCATCTGCAACACCCACTGCACGTGCCATCTACTGAGTTAAAATGTGCTGCAGAAGTGCAAGATTTTATTACAAACCTTCTAATAAGTCATGAATTAACCTTATCAGTTCTTTGTTAAAGATATTGTAAGGAAGAGGTTCTGAGGAACTGTAGCAATCTGGTGGGAAGCCCAGCAGTTGGTTTCTTACCTCATGGGCATCATTTGTAGCAGTAGCTGGTGGAAAAAGACAAAGTGGAAGTTGTACAGTGTTTGTGATTTTTTTTTTTTTAAGAAGGCAGCAACCTGCTTGTTGTATTTGTGACAGGACAGGTGGAATGCAGAGTGTGTATTTATTTTATAATAAACAGTTTTTAAGAAAATAAAAAAAATCATAAGCATCATTTAGTAAAATGCAGTATTGCATTTTTCCAGTTTCTGGTCACTTCAAACAACAAAATACATAGTGTCATGGTTTTCATTCTCTTCATGGGTTGTACGTCTGTTACAGTACTTATTTATGTACTTGTTGTATCACTTTGACCTGGTTTGATAAATTAATAAACTCTGAGGTTGATAATAAAACAAGGCACTTTGTGGATGATGGTGTTCGGTCAAGATGTTTGCTGTCCGTTCCCTGTTTGCAGTCCTGCTGCTGCCAGCTCAGAGGAGGCCTGAAGGTGAACGCCCAGCTGGGTGCTGCCTGCTGGTGAGCCAGGCACTGAGCTGTGGAAGAGTCAGGGTCAAGACCTGGACAGCCGGACAGGGGGCAAAGTAAGGCCTTAATGCTCACCCTTAGCTCTTCAAGTGTGAGCTTGAACCACATGGACCTCAGCAGCGCACACAAGACACCAGTTTATCCAAAACCTGAGAGATTTGTAGGTTAGGAGCAGTTCTGGCTTAACCAGCAGTTACAAGCGGACCTGAGAAGCTCTTTGGAGTGGGAGTCCCAGTGAGCTCAGCAGCATTGTATGGCCCTCCACAGACAATTCACTTCAATTAACTAACTGCTGCAATATGCTGCAGGCCTTAATCCATAGGGGAGGAATGTTACTCACACTTGGGTCCGTTTCAGCCCAAGGCTGTAACTCAGCACCTGGGGGAGTTGACACTGAGCCCTGACCACTCACTATGCCCAGAAATCAGACATGGAAAGCTTGCAGCAGGACAGCCGTGTCCCCAGCACTGCAGCAGTTCAGTCTTTCAGGCATTCTCTCAGGAATGTCTTCTGCAGAATTTTGTAAGCCATCTTACACTAGCAGTCATCCCGAGCTAAAACGAAAAGCTAGAGAAATTATCTGAACCTGGTTAACATTAACAAACAAATTAGAAGGTTCAGCAGGTTGCTCAAACTATCAGCTTATTAAATTGCTTAATCTCAAGAGCCACAACTGTTTGCTTTCAGGATTTGTTAGTACTGCAACATTAGAATGCCAGGGAAATAGCATAGAACCTGCAGAATATAGATTTTCTGCTAAGAGATATGTTTGACCTTGGGAAATACCCAATTTAATTTTGCTTGCACCTACCCAGAATGATTAATTTTGAAAAAAATCAAAGTACTGACATCCGTATTTGGAAACCAACTAAAGAAGAAATCAAATATTCACAACTGAGAGAACAGGAGAGGACATACTGCTTTCCAGGCAATATATATTCTGAAGCTCAAAATAACTGGGGGGCATGTTGATGGAATCAGTCTGCACTAATGACTAAAAAGAGATGGTCTTAAACGTAAGAAAAAAGTGTAAGACATGAACCCACACATGACTGGCAGTGTAACAAAAATGGAGTGTCAGCCTTGGGAAAGATGATAGTTCAAACACTGCTGCATTCCTCTGCAGTTACTTTTAAATGTACCTACACAAGTACAAAAGAAAGACTCTGTCAGCCTAACGCTCTCATCTTCGTACGCTCTCCATTAAAAAAAGGTCAAACCATTTCACAATTCAGATAATGAATACTTCCAAAATAATTGACATCACATGAAGTATTTGCGTAATATTGGTGTGCTCTGGTGCCTATTGTGTTACCCATCTAAGATAAAAGCCAAGATTTTGGAGATTTATTGTGGGAGGGGTGAAAATTAACAAAGTTAATACTTATTTCCATTCATTGCTTTTGTTTGGGGTTTCAAAAATGTCTTCATCTTCTGATCTGGGGTTTTGGAGTGGTTTACTTCTTGGGTAAAGTATGTCTGCAACTACACAAGTATATGAGTATGAACCCACAACCCTGCCCTTCTCACATAACACCAACCCAACTGTGAGCAAGAATGCAAAGCATCCAAAGCAAAAACAAATAATTGATTTTAACCCGGCAAAACAGTTTTTAATGTAGACGCACCAGATGACAGTTCAGCATATTTAGAAAAGACAGCGAGCTTGATTTCACTACCACTCAAAGTAAAAGCTCCCAGTCTGTCCTCAAATGACCTCTGCTGAAGAGACAAGAGATTGTACATCACGCTACGCTTCAAGTGTAGATAACTGCTGCTCAGACAGCACCTGGGGTTAGTTATCTCTCCACCAAGATCAATCCTATCTCCTATAGATTTACTTCTCTTTCTCTCTTCTTTATTTGTTTCAGGATCACAACACCACAGAATGAAGTGTTCTAAGTCGCTGATAAATTAAACCAGCATTCTGTTCCCACTAAGCGAACAGCAAAACTCTCAATCCCTTTGAGAAGGGGTCCCTGAAGAACTCACACAGATACACGCTGTACTGGTGTTAAACACATTTTAGTGTGCTCTAGTCTTCAGTGTGTACCAGAGGTACCTTTTATACTTCTCATAGACAGATTCCCAGCTACTTGACTTTCCTCAGCCAGCACTGCTCTTCTGGCCTGTTCTTGCCCAGCTCAGCTCTCCCCTCTGCCAACAGCCAGGATGGGACAATGAATTTCAGTACTAATTTAAGAGGCATAAATAAGAGTCAAGTGATGCCCAAGGTTTATGTCTTGGGGTACTTTTGTTGCACATCTCTAAAAGGGAAGATTCAGAGTGCCCTGTCAAAACATCTAGCTTGAAATTAATATGGTATTTATTGTTTTTTCGTGTCCTAGAGTGTTATGCAGCATGGCCAGGTTTGTATGCTGTTAAATATGTACTCTGAGGTAGTTGCAGTTCAATAAAGACTGAAATAGCCCCTGGATAAACTCTTAGTAGTGTACTCGGGACAGAATGGGAAATATAGAAATACCAAACATGAAAAGTGAGCTCTTGGGATGTTTTTTCATTAGTGAAATGAAAAGACATTATGTAGAAGTATTTATAGTTATGGCTCTGTAACTATCTCAAACTAAGACACAACAGTCACCAACTAATCAGTCTTCACAAAGTTCTTCCTAGGAGAAGGACGATTTGATTGTAATTATGGTTATTTACTGTATTATTCTTAGAGGCATCTGTACAGCTCCAAGTGATGATATGTTCAAGTAAGCTCTGTTCTGGTATCTAAGATGTTTTCAATTCTCTGTTATTAGAAAGTACTTCCTTGCTTTGAATGCCATATTATATATTCCCGTAAGCTCAGTCTCAAAATCTTTGGGTTTAGATCTAGCCTGACAGGGGCATCCTTTCAAAATTGATCCAATGACAGCATTAAAAAACATTAGAGGATGTTTACAACCAGAACTGATTACCCACTAAGTTTAACTTTGTCATCTGTATTAATGCTAGCCAGTTGCAAAATCATGCAACCAAATCCTACCGGTAGCCCTTCTCACTCACTTCACACTATGTAAATTACTATAAACAAGTTTAAACTACAAAAAAAAGTTGAGCTTCAGTAAACGTGCTAAATTTCTGGAAATAAAACCTCTGCTGCTATTTCATTTGAAAGATATAGTTTATAAATTACTGATTGTTTTCACAAGTGAGAGGGGAAAAACTACAGATTCTTTTATGAATTCAAAGAACATTTGGCCTAGAGCCTCTTTTATTTTGCAGTCTTGAATAACTGATTCATTTGATAATAATGGTCAAAGTCTACAGAGATTTATGAACTTAAAACAGCTTTTCCCAGCCTGATTTTTCTTCTTGATTCAAAGACAGCCATTTTTAGAGACCTTTGCACTGACGAGTCCCTGCTGAAGAGATCTGACTCTTCCCATGACATCAGCTTATAACAAGCTCCCAGTTTCCTTCTAGTCAGCATGTGTTGGGAATTATTTACCCCATCTAAATGATGTCCATGATGAGATCACTCTTAAGACAAAGCTATCATAACTGCCATGCTTGTGATGATCACAGCTCATATTATTACACAGAGTGCCTAAGAAAATGCAGTAAATAATTCACTTTTCAAGTAAGAAGTGAAGCAAACCCTAGAGAAACTGAGGAGCAAAGAAACTCTTGACAACTGCAAACCTGCATTTAAATACTAAATATTGAAACTGGAGCTTTTTTCCCTGGCCTCTCCACCGAGTAGTATATATTTAAGAGACATTTTAGCTTTTTTGTCTATGCCCAAAATATTGGAAGGACCATTTACTAGATCAGTACCTCTAGAATGAGGCTCCAGCAAAATCAGTCTACTGAAAGACTCTTGAAGCCATGAATCCAGTGATGGGCAAATGGGCTTCTCCAGATCTTGGATTACACAGCTCAGATGTACCAGAAACTCACTGCCCGTCACTGTTCCCTTACAATATATTTCCCTGTAAAACTACATAATAGTCACGATAAGCTCTGAAGGTTTTGTGGAACTCAGAAAAAGATACATCAAGTAGGATTTCAAAGGAAATTATCAGAACCAATTCTGCATAAATACGTTTATTTGCACATTAGAGGAAGATCTGACCTAACAGAGGAATGAGCACTTCAATCTGGACAGGAGGCACAAGAAAAAAAAATTAGGAAAATTATGACACTGGCTATTGTAAGTGTAGAGAGATTTTTCTCATCATCACATTTTCTTTTTAAATTGCGGTTCTCAGAGCCATTGCAAATCACTCATTGCTACTCTTGCTGAACACCCTGTGAAATCTTCATAGATTTCCAAATAGAGGTTCCCAGGGAACTGCTTAGCCCAGAGGATCAGCAAAGAGAGTAGAGCACTGGTCACTAAGTTCTACTTCAGGGCAATGGGATGAATCCAGCAGACTAGCTTGTATTTCTGTATCAGAAAATGTATCCGAAGGCCTTCCTTGTAAACAAGGATTGTTCTGGTCTAATACATGAAAGGCAGACAAGAGCAACTCCAAGATCTTCTCTGGGGCTGCCTCAATTAGCCAACGTATCTTAAAGCCACTGCTAGCAGTCTGTAATACTTGACCTAACTGTTAATAACAAAAAAAGTCAAAAATTACAGACTTCTCCCTTGTATCAAAATAATCTGATTTCTGTCAAGCGTCTCTTCTCTACCAGCATCCTTCCAGTCCTAGAGCTAGATACTTTATTCTTGTACTGAAAAAATTCTGGTAAAATAAGATTTTGTGACCAAAAGACAGGAGAGCCAAAATGTGTTTCCTAAGAACTCCTGGTGCCCTAGCTGGGAGAATCCGTAAAATTCCAGCTTTGCTGCCCTGGAAATGAAAAAAAATTCTGGCCCATTTCTGCATAACCTTGTGAAAAGCCAGTCTGCCCCTGCCAACAGCATAACTGTTACTTTCACCAATTGCCAACTGAGAGAGAATCCTAAAAGAAAGTTGGTCATTAGGCTTGGGAGACCTCAGAATGATGTAATGTTTGACAATAAGCTTTCGACTTAAAGCAGGTAGTCCAATAAGTTGAAAGTGCATTTAGTTAAAATATTTTACAGATCAAAGTGTTTTCCTTTCTGACAAAGCTTCAGATGCCACATAATCATAAAGTTTTCAATTTGAAGGTTTGACTACTGCATAGGAGATGCCAAAATCAGAGAGGATATGAGAAAATTTGATATAACCCCTTCAAAATGAGCTTAAGTAAGTTAAAATAGACTGATGTGCTCTTTTTTACATCTTAAATTTTGTTCTATAAGCTAACTACTACGGATACACTTAGATCTCTCTTCTCCATTGTGTAGTCTCCTTAGCTGTTCACTGGAAAAAACATCTTCTACTATCCGTCTTGTATAAAACTCATTTTTCCAAAACAACAAAAGATAGGATGAAAACAAGTTTAAGGCAGTGATGGGACTCTTCTACCAAGTGAATAAGTGCTCTCTGTGCCAACACAGTCTGTTTAATCACAGCCTAGCGTTTAATTATGTATATAGCTAAGCAGACTTGCCTGCATTGGCTTAATTATTGTGCATGATAATATGAACAAAGGGCCTCTGTTAAAGTAATCAACAAAAATTTTAGCTGGCTGAGTTTCCTCAAATGTTCCAAGAGCACTGAAAGATCTGATCATTAAGCATTTACTGCCCCTGAGAGCTATTTTAAACCTGTTCCCTTCATATCACAGCTGGCCCTTTGAGTAGCCTCAAATTCTTTTTATCTGAAAGGCCTAGTAAGGGAGAACAAAAGCACATTCCTCGTTTGGAGCGAGCTGTCTGTGTCATCTGGGTGATGTTCACTAGCAGGAGATGTCTATCTTAATGAGCTTTTGGCCAGGAACAGCGCTGCCACTTTCTAACTTTTGTCCAGTTCACAGGACTCCTGATGCA
This sequence comes from Baryphthengus martii, assembly GCA_013396935.1. NCBI lineage: Eukaryota > Metazoa > Chordata > Aves > Coraciiformes > Momotidae > Baryphthengus > Baryphthengus martii. The sequence goes on from VWZK01004506.1 coordinate 119,275, forward strand.
GGGCGCGCTGGATGTGTTAGAATTGTAAATGAGCCCCGGCGACTGCACATTGCGTAAGGATCCCACAACAACAATTAAGCAATAGTCTGGGCTGTTGTGGGCCTCTCCTGCTGGATAATTGACCACGACGGGAGCTATGCGGAGAACCCACGCTGAAGGTGAGGACGCAGAACAGAAGCGAAGGTTCATTATCTCACAGTGAAAGGGAAGTTCGCACCAATGGGAACTGCGTTTGCAAGGACCAAAGCGTTAAAGCTTTCGCCTTTTGGAGGCACTTACCATTAATTTCTCCTTTGCCCGACAGAAGCCAAGTGTTTTGAAATACGCTCCGTTTTCATGGGCCCTGGGAATCAGAGCAGCGGTAGCCATGTAAACACTCCGAACTTAGGCACATATATGGGAGAAGAGAGTCCAAGAATGCTAGAAAGTTGTGCAGAATGTGTGTCTTTATTAAAAAACTAAACATCCTGTCACTGTAAAAGCTTTCTATGTAAAATCTGGAAGCTCGGGAAGAAAACCAACAGCCAGTGTGTTACAAGAGAAGATTTCACCCTGCAAGAGCTGAACTCCACGTACTTTCTGATCTCACTTTCCCCTGTACACCTTCATCAGATCACATTTCTCACCACACCGAGATGACACATCACAGGAGCACCTGTCCATGCTGCATCTTGAGAGATGCAGCTCATCTGCCCCACCGAGGAGAACAGCCATAGGGCAAGAGAGCTACAGGAGTCAGCCGGCATCACGGTGTGCATTTGCATAACTTCTATGTTGAGTTGGTTTGCAAATATTCCTTTTCTCAATGTAAAAGGAATCTTCCTACAGTCTTCGTTAACAAAATATGTCAAAGTGTTGGTGATAAATCCAGGAAGTTCTAAAGACCTGTTAACTTATTTATGAGAGGCAGATTTTTGGGGGAGAGGGGGAATAGAGGGGTCCACTGTACTTCCAGGCATCCCAGAGGAACGTATGTTTCATCCGCATGACTGAGCAGAACCTGTAGCACTTATATAATCCCCATGCCACCACCAGAGCTAGTTCCATCTCACATCCAGGGTATATCCATGTGATATCCCTCCTGTTCAGCACAGTCTTTACTCCCAAAGCTGCACTCTTCTTGCTCCGCCCAGCTCTCTCAGCCCTGCCCCACTCCTGCTAACAGGCCTTCTCCTTCGGCCTCTCAGTCCTCCTCACCTTGCAGCGCCCCTGCCCCTCAGACTGCAAAGCCCGTTCCTTTTCAAACACCTTATTTATGCAGTTGAGCACACCAGTGAAAAGGCAGTGGTGAGGAACGATCATTTTGGATAAACTTGTGCCAGAAAGAAAGAGGACAGATAAAGGGAGAAAGTGCAGTGTCGTGTTGGACAGTGGGGAAGCACCAGTCCCATTAGCCTATCCTGCTACTCAGGAAAATGTCTCTAGGTGACAGTTAAATTGTTAACGCACTACAACATTAAACAAGGCAGTAATAAATATGTATTTCAATTCACACTCGTTAATAAAGTCAAAGCCATTCTCAAAATGACTATTCCCAGGATCTTCTTCCCTCATCTACATTCTTGTCCAGTCCCTCAAGCTTTTCCCTTACCTCATCTGCATTTTCCTCATTATTTTCCTCTTTCCACAAATACAATTAGTTTTGGCCACCAACTCAAAAAACGCTAAAGGCTACTGGAGAACAGTGGGGCTTTTCTGTCATCTTATTGGCAAGGGTTGCTGTTAAAAAGTTAGCCTGGAGAACAAAAGGAGAAATAAAACGAGGCTAAACAATGACCGAAACTCCTACAATGCACCTGTGGTTTTAGAGCTGGATGTTTATGAGTGGTTATTCTGCTGTCCTCATATCTACCCTTCTGAGACTTTCACTCCTGCTTGGAGATGGTAAGAAAGAGGGAAGTAAAGGAGGGGGAAAGAGAATTTGCACAGTTGTGCAAATGGGAAACATGAGGAAAGGACTTGTGATGGAAAAGAAAGGGTGAAGAAACCACCACACCAGCCTTGTGTCTTGCTGAACAACCACTCGATTGACTTTGCAAATTCTTGAGCAGTTTCCTGTGCGGCACTTCATTGTTTGTTTGCCTGCAAGCCCTTCTGCTGTGGTCTTGGCTCCCGCACTTGGAATACCTCCTCTGTAGGGTGAACCTTATTTCCAGACATACTTCCCCCACCACAACCATTAGAGTGGACTATGAAATATTTACAGCCTCATGCCTGGTCACAGCGCAAAAATGATTCCCCAAAATTCTTCACAGATGTCAATATATATGGCATAGTAACGGCTTGATGCCCTTGGGGAAACGAGCAGGTAGCAGATATCTACCAGTCGTACCCATAGGAGCTATACTGGGCCAAACCCCAGCTTTTACAACTCAAGCTTCACAGTCAGAGCAGATGATCCCCAGCACATGCTGAAACAAACAAACAAGACATCGCAAACTTCACTGTGGTCTCACTCCAAATACCCTACAATTTATCTGGATCATCAGATTGCATTTTTGGGGGGCTGAAAATAGCTGCAAAGCTCTGGAAAGATCAGAACCTCACCAGAAACTGCATGGAGAAATATTTTCTCAGACTGTACATTTCTTTGGCCTGCAAATTCCAAAACCTGTGGCTAACTTGAGTTTTCCCACTGAAGGTTGGTTGGTTTGTTTGGGTTTTTTTTACACAATTCACAATCATTTATTAATCCTGTCATCTAAAAATATAGCTCTGTTAGATATGTTCTGATCTTCAGTTGGAACCATTTCTAGAATTACTAGCCATTGATTTAGGGGGTAAACAATCCCAATTCTCTGTAGCAGGGATTGGTCTCAATATGCAGCAAAAGTCAGCAAGAGGTTCCTCAGGAAAACAGGTATGGATGTGATGCAAGCTTGCCACTGTGTTAAGGTCAAAAAAGTTACCATCAGGAACTAGCTACACCCCAAGATTTTAACAAATCTGTGCCTTTCTCCTTCTTTGATCTAGTCCAAAATTCAAAACTGGTAAAAAAAAAAATCTCTTTTGCCAGCAATCTTTGAAAACACTTCTGCAAGAGACCACACACAGGGGTCCAGAGTGTTAAAAATAGATTAGAAACTTATGTGAATAAGATAATCAGTAATTAAACTTCTAATCATTTCACTTTTAGAATGGGACAAGAAAGAAGCAAATCAGAACTGATTTCTGGCAGTGTGCAGTGTTAGCATTCTGGCATCACTTTCTGTACACACAGATCTACCAAAATAGAAACAACAACGATTAAAACAGTTTAAAAAAAAATAAACTTGCTTTCACTAGAGATAATAACACTTCTCCCCACCCTGAAAAAACATCCTTTTATTTGTCAAGTCAGGAAAAAAGGTCATGACAGTTTTCATAAAATTTGGACAATTTTCAGCCAGCTCTAACAACTATGACAAACGACAGCTGAGAGACTTAAAGGCAGGGTAGGAGGGAGGGAGAGCTCTGCGTAGTGAGGGATTCATGCTTTCCTGTATTTCATTTCTGTATTATTTCCATTTTATGTGTTTAGAAAAGAATTTATACACATAGATGTCCAGACCTAAATTTATGCCTGTTTACAGGCGAGTTAGACCTCTGCTTCTCCTGCCTGTCCTTCCAGTTCTTTAACTCCAGTCTGAGTTCTTTTGTGAAAAAACCCAACGATAGATTTCTGATAATAAAAAAAAATAAAGTTTGTGAAAAATATTACATTTGTCTTGCCTTTCTCCACTTAGTTTCCTTTTCTGAAGGTGCTGGTTTTGGTTGGGATAAAGTTAATTTTCTGCTATGGGGCAGAAAACAGTGTTGGTAACTCAGGGGGTGCTTTCATTACTGCTGAGCAGGGCTTACGGAAAGTCAAGGCCTTTTCTGCTCCCCAACCCAGCCCACCAGTGAGTAGGCTGGGGGTGCACATGAAGTTAGGAGGGGACAGCTGTCCCCAGCTGATGATACTCCAACAGCACACATACTCAGCAGTGTAACAGGGGGGCCGCTGCTCAAGGACTGGCTGGATATTGGTGAGAAATGGTTTTCATTTGCACCACTTGTCTTTGTGTTTTACTTCTTACTCTTATTTTTTTGCTCTTCCTTACAATTATCTAGTGATGGTGGGGGTATTATTATTATTTAAACTGTCTTTATCTCAATCCATCAATCGCCTTCATACTTCCAATTCTCTCCCCCATTTCACCATCTCTGTTTTGCACGAAGCAAAAGCAAAGAATGGATGTGAAAGCACAGAAGGGGAAGAAGCAGGTCTGTGTCTCCAGTCTCCTACTGGAACTGCTTCTCAGCCCCTTTCTGCAAAGCTGGCACGTTACAGCTAAAGGTGCAGCACCCAGACTTGGCACAACCTACCTGCCAAACTCTAAGTCACAGAATTACAGAATTATTGAGGCTGGAGTAGACCTCTGAGATCATCAAGGCCAGCCTATGACCCAACACCACAACACCTAGCTAGACCCTGTCACTAAGTGCCACATCCAGTCTTTCCTTAAACACCTTCAGGGATGGTGACTCCACCACCTCCCTGGGCAGTCCATTCCAGCACCTAATGGCCCTTTCTGTGAGGAAGTGCTTCCTAATATCCAACCTAAACCTCCCTGGGGCAGTTTCAGGCCATGCCCTCTTGTCCTGTCACTAGTTGCCTGGGAGAAGAGCCCGACCCCCACCTAACTACAACTTTCCTTCAGTTAGCTGTAGAGAGTGATGAGGTGTCCCCTGAGTCTCCTCTTCTCCAGGCTGAACAACCCCAGCTCGCTCAGCCTCTCCTCGTAAGACTTTCCCTCCAGTCCCTTCACCGGCCTTGTTGCTCTCCTCTGGACCTGCTCCAGCACCTCAGTATCCTTCTTGAAGTGAGGGGCCCAGAACTGCCCCCAGTACTTGAGGTGAGGCCTCACCAGCACTGAGTACAGGGGGAGAATTACGTCCCTGCTAGATTATTTGTGACATCCAACCTGAAGCAGTTGCAAAACCACTAAATTTCAAAAAGTTACATATGCATAGAGACTGTAAAGCTGAGTACCAAACCTTGCTCATTGTTTGCTCAGGATGACTTACTGTTACAGTCAGTAACAATTCTCTAAGTATAAAAAAATTGCAAATCTTTATTTACACTAGAAATCCAACAATGAATACTAGATTAAGGTCAAAATATCTTGCCCTGGTTTTTGTGTCATGTCATGTATATTCCAGACTTGTTGAATTCATCGTGGTTGTCTCAGCTTCAAGAGCAGCATCTCAGAGTCCCCCTGGCCACACCAATCCTGACCAAACACACAGGAGTACATGGATAGATATGGTCCATACTCACTGTATGTTATTTACTGCCCTTATGTCATCCTGGTCAGTTCTAACAGCATTTTCCATCGCCAGGTAATCTGCCTTTCACCTAAAAAAGACTCTTAGCAGGACAATGCTGTGTAGTTGAGTCCACAGCAGTGAACAAAGTGAGGTTCAGGCTGACCTGAGCTGCCTTCTTGTGTGCAGTGCTTACAGTCAAATGGAAGCTGGGCAGCAGTAACTGGCAAGAGACAGTTATTAAGGAAGCCAACCATATTCCAAAGATTTGGATGCATTTTTCCAGGGCAAATTCCAGCCTTTTCTGATGCAACATGTTGAGTAACAGAAGACAAAAGCATTACCTGCCATTCACGTGCTCCAAGCAGCATCCTTTCTAGCAAAATGAGCATTCAGGGCTGTTAGATGTCCCCATGGTGGCCACAGGCTGCTTAGTTCTCTTAGGGGCTGTGGGATTAGCTGCTCCCAGCAGCAGTGAGATTCTACCAACCATTTTCTCCTGAGTAAGTAGAAGACCTTCATCAAGAACGGTCAGATCCACTCCGTCCCAGAGTTAACAAAGCAGAAGAGCAGGTACAGCCATTCTGACGAGCATTTCCAAACTGGGTTCTGAGTTTGTGCAGGTTCAGAGTCACCTGGCAGAAGTCTCTGAGCAACTATTTTCTAAAAATTTTTCCCCAAAATTTTAGACACCCAAAGAATAAATAAATCTGCAGCACTAATATTCAGCTTCCTATTTTCACTAGTAGCAGCTTTTGCAGGGATAATTTAATTCTTCTGTTTCATCTAGCATTGAGGCTTGTAAACTCCTTTGAGGATCCCTACCAGGAATTCATCAACATGAAGGATATATACTGGGGAGATCATAATCAAGTCAATCAAGGGGAGAAATTCAAAAGCTTTGCCACTAAAGGAATCAAACATAAAAGCCTCCCTGGGGGGAAAGAGGTTTATGTACCATGCCTGGCCTATGTTAAGAAAATTAAAACTCGTTTCACAACATAAAAGAGCCAAAGTGTCAAGTCACTAAAACCAGTTTCCAGTACAGATGCCCTTTTCCAGACTGGTTTATGAGGGAAATACAGATTTATAATACATTTAAAGAAACACAACTGACAAAAACATAACGAAGGGATATATACAAGGAAGACAGCACAGAGCATAAATTAAACAAGGACAATTTAAACGCAATTTAGCAGCCATCCACGTTGCTATAACTAAGGATATTTCTGTTTATATACACGGCAAACTTCGTACTTTTTTCAAAGGCAATGTTTGCAGAGCAGATACCTCTAAGGAAGCCGGCCTAACAGAAGGGTTGAGGTTTGCTCTTATTATTTCCCAGAGGCTACTCAGATGGAAGGGTAGGAAAGCATGAGAAAGGGAATGCAGGCTGCTGCTGGGGTATGGTGTCAATGAATGGAAAATATACTTGGGCTTGCTGCTTTTATTTCTTTTGGAATAGGCAATTTTCCTCTTGCCTCCCCCTTGTCTACTTCAGACATTGGGTTTTGAAAATCTGCATACTTAGGGTGAAGCATGTTTTAAATACATCATTCAGAGCAAGATGGAAAGAAATCAGTTTTCTGAGGAAGACTCTCCAGAAAAGATTAGGATAGAAATCAATTGTTACAGGGTGCACGTCAAAAACCAAGGTACCACTCTCCTCACACGCAAAAAGAATGATCTATCAGTTCCTTTCCAAAACTTCCATTCCTCTTTGAAACAGTGTCATGTAGAGGACTCAACAGAAATCAAAGAGAAAATTTGGCTGAAGTGGGGCTCTAAACTGAAGGCAGTAGATGTTCTTCAACTTTGTGTCACCAGTGTTTTGGGAAACGCAGCTACATAACTGGGTAAACATTTTGTTGCCTTCAAGAGCAGCCATAAAGAATCTGGCAGAGATTTTTTCAAAGCTGCCTTAGGGGATGGATGTCTAATCCCCATTAAAATTAACAGAAACTGGCTCCTCAAACCTAGTCAATGGCTTTGAAGAATCAGCTCCATGGGGGTGTGTGTAGTATCAAAGGGCAGGGATGAGTTGTATGGTTAACTGCATCAAGGGGGAGTTACTGCTTGCTTGCTTTCCTTCTTTGAATAACAAGGAAGTGGGGGGAAGAAGACAATAACAACAATAAAAACAATGATAATAATAGTAAAGATTGATAATAATAAGAGAGATTGAGGTAGATACCCAGATAGATTTTTCCCAATGGCCTTTAAATACTTTAAACATTGTGGAAGGTTTTATAAAAAGGTAGCTGGAATTCTCTGAGCTCAAAGACTCAGATCTTTTCTGGAATAATGACATAATTTAACAAATGATTATTGGCTGGAACACAGTTACTTATTTTTAAGATAGTGAATTTTCTCATTTTGTTGCCTTAAGGTTAAAGAGAAGCTTTTAGGTATCAAGTAGGAAAGAAAAAAAAATTAAAATGTCATGAATGGAAATAATGAGAACTTTCAACTATTCAAATGACAGCCCTCTTAGGGTTAGTTCTTGGGGTTTTTTTTGAACATTAACAATCCTGAACACTTTGAAGCAATTTCCACCAACTGGACTTAAAAAGCATTTTTAATTTAAGACTGATCTTTTCCTTACATTATTACAAATGTTTAAGAACTGCTGTTCATATTAAGAATTGATAATAACCAATAAAACTGAGGCGCAACAACTTTAAAATTGATAAAAAGAAAGTATTTAATGCAGAATAAGAATCACTAGGACTCATAGCCACAAGAGATAGTTGAGGAAAAGCTTAATTGGATTCAATGAAATATTGAGTATATAAATAAAAATATCCATGAATCTGTAAGGTTGGATCAACAGTTCCTCTTTAAGAATTTGTCATCATTTATCTAGGTGGGAGTCTCAAAAAATACACACTGTGTATGGGCAATACATTCCCTTTTCTCAGTCCTATCTAAGATAAAAGCTTCTTTTGTGCTTATCTGAAACAGAGATGCTTTAAAGTTCTTGGTGACAATGGTCCTTGGTCCCATTTTGCAGACTGGGAAACGGAGGCTCAGGGAGATAATGCAGTTTTCCCAAGGTTAGAGCAGAGTCACAAACTGGCCCTCGCTCCCCACCAGGCAGGACCTGCCTGCTCCACATCCATGGCCAGGCACCAGGACCGAGGAGCCGCTGCTGGGTGCTAATGCTCCCTGCTCATGCTCGGCGGAGCAGGGCCCGGCACGCTGGCCTCTCGCCTGGCATCCACCTGCGGCAGCGTCTGGCAACACTTGGAAGAGCACCACATCGCTGCTGCGGCCAGCTCTCTGCTCTCGCTGCCCCACTGCCTTTATCATTCTAAATTCACATGCTCTTATTTCTTTTACAGGGAAAAAACCCTTCTTCTCTAGAAAAACTCCCACAATAAAAAAATGGAATGGATTGTTTTGAGAATCGGTGAGATTATGTACAAAGTATTTTTCGTTTAGCTTCTTTCAATCTATGGAAGTAGTGTTTGTTGCAATGCATAAAAATACAGGCCAGTTGAAATGAGAGCTTTGACAGTATTAAGTTTCCCTTTCCATTAAACAGCTCCTGCCTTCTCAGACAACCCACACTTGGTAGGAGCATTTCACTCAGCTTTCCTCCTGACCTCTGGCTTATGGGTTTTATTTTTACAGAGTAAAATGAGAACGAGTCCACACTTAGGTGCCAAATTGGGGTAAAAGGCACCACAAAAACACGAATAATGCTCAACACTACTAGAAGTAAATTAAGTCTAACTAAACAAGCCATGGCAAACAGGGTAAAGTCACACTGTAAGGTAGACTTTCACACAGAAGGCAGCTATAAACTGAGTGTGGCCTGCAAATCAATCAGCCCCCTGCCTCTACCTAATGAGACCCTTTTCTTTATTGCGTTTTTATAGACTTATAAAACCAGCATAGGACGGATTATATGGGCCGTCTGTCTACCCTGTCCATCTGTTGCTATGCTATTGGTGTTCACCCCCATAGACCAGGATAGTACTTGGCAGGGGTTGAAACTTCAGGGAATACAGAGGTGATTGAGAGACTTAAAAAAATTAACAGAACAACAACAGACGTACAACCTCCTCCCCACTAAACCACTGAATTCCAGCAATACTACTTTGTAAAAGGGACTATAAAATCAAAATGAGTCAACAGGAAAACTTCTCTACAAAGGCAGCACAACACTCCAACAACCTTTGTGTGAGCTCGCTTGTGAACGTCAGTCCTAATTCACGTTAAAGACACAGACGATTTCTCAGAATTCTAAATGTAACATAATTACTTAAGAAAACAAGTTATGTCTATTTGGCTAGAGTTATTTCAAAGTTCTAGGATAATGACTTCATTTAACATGCATTACAAAAGACATTTTTGGAGCTATTCCCATAGAATCAAAGCTTTCCTATTCACGTAACTCATTTTTGTGATTCTTTATTTTGTCAGTGTTGCTGTAAACAATGTGCTGCCCATGGCAGGGAGGGGAGAGGAGAGATTGTTTAAGGAAAAATAGTCATCCCTCCACAGCATTTTGTAGTTACATTTACCAGCTGCATAAGTACTCTGATAAACTGCCAAAAAGGGTCACTATAAAGCAATACTCTTTTAAAGTTTTAATCCCTATTAAAGGAAATTATCTGGACTCTCTCCAGAAACATTTTTGGGGGGAGAAAAGGGCAAAAGCTTCCGCAGAAGATCAAATGTTGTTGATTATAAATTCATTACCAGCATAGCTGCTAACTTCAGTAAATTAACAAGGAACTTTTATTACATCCAATCAAGCTCTTGTTAAAGATAACAAGTTCTTTTCATTCCTTGTATTTGTGTAACAGTCACTATTCTGGAACTCATCAAAGCTTGTTGCGAATCCATGCCAAAGTACCACTCTCTCTTTTACCAGCTTAAAAAAAGAAATTAATGAAATCTTACCATCACAGCAAAAAAAGCACTACACTGATTATGCTAAAATATTTCAAGATAAAAGATTTGGAATTAGAGAAATCTGCTCCAGTATCAGCAGAGAGGCTGATATTTTCCAGCATAAAGGTCCTAAAATGATGAGTGTTTCACACTTGTTTTTCATTTGTTTTGTTGGTACAGAAAAAGCTTAGTTAAACAGCCTCTTTATGAAATCTGATAGTGTAACAAAGAGCCATTATAGCTTCACTTTAGAGCAGGCTTTCACTCAAATATTAACTGCTAAAAAGCTATTTTACATAATCAGTTTAACCATATGATTATGTTGAGATTCTTTCCTTTATCAAATAATCAAAAGTGGGAGGGAAGAATGTTTTGCTTTGAAGCTTCTCACTAATAAAACATTTTACATCAAGTTAACGATTTTCTACAAAACAACAACTTCAAAAGCAAGTATCTTGGTGACAGGCTGTTGCACTGAGATCCCTTTTTACATGTCAGGATCTCAATACATATTTTTCATCCATTTAATTTGTCTACTGTCCAAGTTTACTAGTGATGAAAGAAACCTTTCTGGAAAATATTTAAGAAAGTTCCAATGCCCACTGAAATCAATGTCTAGACTGGATTAGTCTAATAGAAGAAGTTTTCATATAAAACTTTAAATTATCCCTACTATAAAGTGTGATAAAAGCATGTAAAACTGGTGAGATTCATCACTTAATAAAAAGCAATGCAAAACAGTTTCTCAGTCCCACCCCTCTAGTAATACTAAAAGCGAATAAAACCTAACGGATAATGTGCTTTTTTAGGTCGGTCAACTAGAAATCCTTCTATATACAGCAAGATAGTTCCACAATTTAAAGGGTTTTTTCCTGAAGTCAATAAGTAGCTTCTTGCTTCTTATTGACATTGCTTGAAGCTCTTTGTTCTGTCAAGCTATTGAAGCAGGAGCTTTTACTGAAAGTGCTGGTCATTTGTTTATTTCTTTTCTATGTCTGTTGGCCGAAATGAAACACTCATGCACAGAGAAGCTGAACATGAAGATGGTCATTTCTTCTCCTCCCAGCAGGACACAAATTTTATCTGGGCAGCCTTCCATTGTCTGTTGTCCCGACATAGAAGTGTTTGAAAATCCTCTGTAGAGGCGCAGTCCAAAAGTCAAGAGGTGAAGCTGAGAGAGCAGCCACCTGCAGTCTTTTTATATCTGCATAATATCAAATACATTCAACTTAAAATGTTCTTGGACAGTTGGAGCATCCTGTCATTACCATGTAATGCATCCCTCCTCCCTAAAGCAGTCTAAGGTTCGTTGGCTCTGGTCACCATCAGTAAGACTAACATTAGGTAACGAGCTGACAGAAGGCCTCTGGAGCAGCACTGGGGTTCCAAGGATAAGCTTCAAGCTCCACTGCCCCAGTGCTGAATGCTGATCTTCTGTGGAGCCTCAAGCAAGTCACTTCATCTTTGTGACATCTCCTTTGTGCTGGGCAGGCTAAGGAAAGAGTTCTTGTGTACTCCTGCTGGTGTGGGGCTGGTTCAGCCCTCGCTCTCAGCCTAGGTCTCTCAGCTGTCTCAGAACATCAAGGGAGCCGCTTTTTTCTTGAAGTCACACTGCTGGCAGTTGTCACAGCACGGGCCGTGCTGTGTTTGCCCCCCTGTCTAGGCCTGCTCCTCTGCAGCCTCTGTTAGTGCCCACTCCCGACTCAACCAAGCACTACACCTGGACAAGGGCAAGTACAGTGGTAATTCATCTTTGTACGTGAGGAGAGAAAAGCCCCAAATACAATGTGAGGCTTCAGAGGTGAGAACAGGTATCCCACATACACCCAAGTGTCCCACATATTTCACTAAACATAAAACCCTAGCTGAAGTTGAACTGAACTATGTTGTACTAGCATTTCTAGAAGATGAGGCAGCACCATGACACAACATGCCACCCTGTTACCACAGCACTGGGTCTTTCCTACAACTTCGAGATTGTCTGCAGAACACAGCAAGGCAAGACTTGGATTGAACAAATGGTGCACTTCCTACCCAGGGATGCATGGCCATAACAAGATCTAGGAAGGAGGAAAAGGAAGACAACAGGTAACTAACCTAAGAAGAGACAAAGGAGCTGGAAAGAAGTTGTCCAGAAAAGATGAGGGACTGATGATGGAAGAGGAATGAGAGCAAGACAAGTAGATTGTGTTCACAAAAAAAATCTCTCTTAAATGATCATAATGATAAATTGGCCCCGTGAGCCAGAAACTGCCACAAAGTAGCTGTGATTCTTCTTTAATCTCTGTTTAAACAAGCCTACTATCATCTAAATTTGATGGTACGTGACCTGTAACACCAAGAAAATTCAGCCAGCTTTCCCTTTAGAAGCAGACTCTCGCTCTAGCAGTAGTCAAGGCTGACAGGTGTGCTCCTTGGCTTGGGGACTGATTCCTTCGTTAAAGCAAGCAAAATGTTGGGAAAGCAACGCTCCCACAGTTAGCATGTCAAAAATACATTGAAGATTTTTCTCACCACAGCAATTAGAAAGAAACACTAGTAAAAACTACAACTCCCCAAACAAAATACAACATAAAGATTTGTTTTCTGCATTAAAAACTTAATTTAACAGCCTATCAACAGAAAATATTAAATAATTAGCCATACAATAAGATCAGTAGCAACACCCATACATAAGTTTCCTCCTTTGAAACACAGATTTACTGGCTGATGCAGGATATAGAGGTATTCTAAACCTTGTACAAGTCATCAATGGCAGAGATTGTTGTTTCTATTTACCATGTGTTCAAATGCTGACTGAAATTTGAACACCTAAAACTGGAAAACAACTTTACTAGTTATGGAAAACAGTTTCCTTGTGGTACCAACAGCAATTATACACCATTAAATATAAGCTAAAGCTCCTCTTGTGGTTTTTTTTCCTCTCCTTGCTTTGCTTTGTTTCTGTACTTTCCTTTCATGCCGTTAAATTCATTGGCCAAATTAGTCACCGTTATCAGTTTCAAGAATCATTTCATAATTAACCAAATGGAAAACGAAATCACATTGTTTCCAATTCCCTAAAACCCAGATCTTCTCCACCCACTCTAACATCTGCAGATGGTAAGCACAGTGGTGTCTCCATTAATATCAATAGTTAGTTGCTAATACCTACATACAATAATCTGTTGAGCTACACTGAAACTACTTGTATGGTCCAGTTCTGCACTCATTGCTGAAGCCAAACTAACTCTTGAATCAAAGAGAGCTTTGCTCCAGTAAAGGCTACAAGGAAAGAGCTCGCTCTTTGCTCTTGGCAGTATGAGCACTGAAGAACCCCATACAAAGCAGCAGTGTCATGGGGAAATGTGTCTTTGCATTCAGCAGCTGCAAGAAGGTGCCTCAGGCTCTGTAAGTTGTTTTGTACCTGTTTCGGTAAAGCAACAACCGGTGGCAATATAGGATAAGATTTTTTTGGGGGAGCCAACAGGTTTGAGTGGGAACTGCTCATGTTCTGCTACAGTTTGAGCATCTCTTACCATTTCAGAAGGGACGTAATTAAGCCATAATAAAGTGTGAGAGATATTAAAGACTGTCCCTCTCAAGCATTTAAAAAAAAAAAGTCAACCTCTCCTTCCCTAAAGAGTGAGACAAATCAAAACACTCTTTTTAATCAGCCTTGGGGGATTTTAAATAGATTTTGAGTCTTTGAGGTTTGTGTTCCTGAGTTTTGCTCACAAGAACTTCCTTTGAAAACTAAGATGCTTGCAGAACCAAGTTATTCTAACAGTTGAGGCTTTAGGAAGAAAATACTGCAACTCATTCAAAAATGACTACCTATTTCTGTATGTCCTAAAGATGTAGAATTCTATTCCATGCCAGTTCAAGGCCAGAGAAAAGAAAATCTGTTTTCTGGAATACAGAACCTCTTTTAACAACACTTATCATTCAGTTGCGTGCATTTTGTACTTCTGCGGGTTTCACGTGGTATGTACAAACGCCCGAGTACAGAGCCAAGTTAATTCAGCTTTTCCCAGGTTAGGTTCATAACAAATAAGAACAGGAAAGTGATTGCTGCTGGGTTAGCTGCTTTAGAGACCTTGCTCCCTTCCAAAATGTTCTTTTGAGGAATGCTGCTGCAACCTGTCCAGACAAAGAGACAGAAGAAAATCTGTGTTTCAGTGATAGAAGAGTGGTGATCGCCTGTATTCACTGAAGGCTGAGCACATTGTATTTCATCAGTTGATGGTTATTCCCAGAACGTGCAATTAAAATGCAGCTGTTCATTAGGAAAATAATACACTATTCTTGCATGAATAAGGTGTGTTACGAGCAAATAAAGGGGTCATTTTTGGTCCAAAGCCAGTCTGTGAATAAATGCTGGACAGGAGATTTCATATACAATTTGATGATCAGCAATAAAGAGGTAAGACTTGAGGCAAGAGCAACACTAAGTTTTTGAAGGCTGAAAACAAGACTTGGATAAAGCCATCAAAACTACTTTCAATAGGCAAAAAAAAAATCAATACTAGCAATACTTACACAGAATTTAGTTGTTTAAAGCATCAGAAATTTCTAGGAACTTCTCTTCTCCAAAAGAAATGCCAACTCCAAAAGATATGTGGCCTCAAAACCAACTATGTATTCAATATTAAAAACTTCACAGGTAAGGGACAGAGTCTCCCTTTCACACAGACTTTTCTTACTGCTGCAGCAGGTCAGAAGTCTTCTGAACTACCCGCTATACTCATCACTCCTTGTTTAAAGTCACTTTTAATTACTGCAATATGAAAAAGACCTCTGTGGAAATAGTGACTATATGATATAGGTGCTGATCTGGTTGTTATCTAAAATAAGAAGAGGAAAGTTCTTGCTGCTATACTTTTATTCATCTTTTCATTCACCACCGACTCACATTCCTCTAAGTGTTTGGACCTAGGGGAGAGGCAGCTCTGCATTTTCAGTTGGATACTCTCAAAGGCTGCTGTACAACCACAAAACGTGGTCACACAGGATTCCCTGCCCATGGCACAGTAGTGATTGCTCTCCTAAGACCTATGGATTTATCCACAAGCAAGTTTTTTCCTTTGCAGTCTCAGATCCTTCACTGAGGTGGCACCTGTGGTTTTGGGGCTCTTCAAAACTCATTCTTACTCTGTAATTCAAATATGCATTCATAAAAATTCCTAGTTTGGAGCTGAATTCTCCTTAGAGAAAAGGAAGATATTTCTCTTTTTCAATTTCACAAGGAGCAATGTCTGGAAATATAGTTACTGAAAGGAGTAAAACTCAAAAAAATAATACAATTGAAGGAGGTACGGTTTAGTTACCACAGTAAAACGGCACAGAGTCCTGGCCATCAGGAGATAAGCCCTGCTTGGTCATTCACTTCAAAAAAAGGCCTTGTCCAAAGATTCTAGCAACAAATTAAAGCAATATGATCCCTCCAATGTGGTTTTAATTGCAGGGGCACCAATGGAATAAAGGTGATTCTTACCTCCAGGGCATAATCTACCTTTATTCCAGGAACTGCATCTAAGGGATGACTAAGCACTACTGTATAATTCTAATAAAAAATAGAAAGTGAAACTAATCCATCTACAGCTCTAAAAAAATTAGATGCACTCTTGCTTTCAGTTCATTGCCATCAAACAGCAATATATAGAACAGTCGTTTAAATTTTTATGATATATAAACCATGCCTATATAGACATATTATCTACTCAGAGACCTAGCTTTACAAGGTCATCTGATGTGTATGAATTCCTAAGCCAGAGGCCATATTATGAGCTATTAAAACTAAGAGAAAAAACTGCATTTGATTATTGGTTTTTCACTATTATACTCCAATATGCATCATATCTATCACCAGATCAGGAAGAATAGATGAAAATATATACTCTGTCTCAGAAAATACGTTCATCCAATTCAGTTCCAAACCAAAACAGATAACAGATAATGTAAATCAAATAAATCAAAAAACTGATTAGCTAATGTGAGGAAAACTACTACTCACAAGAACTATCAGCTGCAAGGTTGTCAGCCTTCAGCCACAGCAAGAATTTCTCCAGGTCTCTTTTTTGCCTTCAAAATCATGAGTTTTCTTGCCCAAGCCTTAGTGGGTAGTTGAAAGGTTATTTATTTTCTCTCTTCCTCTGGATTTCTAATTGAAATCCACCCTGCCTGTGATACGTAACATCCCAACACCAACTGGTGAAAAAATAGGAATTTTCAGGACTAAAACTTACAAATGACAACTTAAAAACACATGAGGATCCTTCTCTGAATCATTCTCCAGAAGATCCTACTTTTCTCTCTTGACTATATCCCCTCTATCAATCTCTTCACAGAGGGAATAGCCGAGAAACACCATCCCTAATTACACTTCCAGTGAGCTAATCCCTCTTTTTACAAATTCTAACCCAGCACACAGATAAGTCTTATCTTCTAAGCAGCAAGGTTGGTTAATATTCAATTCCTAAACATATTTGAAAAACTGGCTATTGTTCTTAAATATAGTGGATTTTAGCACAAACATACACACAGATGCACATGAAGGCATATGAGGGATATATTTGAGGAAAAAGCACATAGAAATATCCTTTGGTAAAGGTATCTTTCTGCTAACAAAATGAGAATATAATCCCAGTCCGAAATGACTAATCTGTCTGCCAGTGGCTGTGGTCCTTGGATGCTGTAACACCTCAGCAAGTCAGTGTGTGTTTACAAGGCTCGGCCGATGGCTCGCTGGGGATCTCCTGACAAATACGAATTTGTGATAGTATTTTTCTTAAATGATGCATGTAACATACATTTGCCATCAGGAAGTATATGGGAAGCAGCTCCTCCAGAGCTTTGAAGCGTGCTGCAGATTTGCTTCACTGCTTCTTTCTTTCATGTGATTTTGTCAAGGTGGTGCCCTGGTTCCCACCTGAACCTCCCCATGGGCCACAGCATAAGTGAAGGTGGATCGTGTTGATGTAAAAAAAATACTTGTCCATTTAAGACATTTGAAGAATGTCCACCTGAAAAATCCACAAAGATATCCATCCATCCATGAGGCCCACTGGTATTCCGAATCAATCCATAAGCTTTACCTCAACCACACAATACAAGAACGATTTTTGTAGTATTAAGTTCACAACCTGAAACTACAGGATATAAATAAAAGCATAGGATAAAACCATTATACCAATCTTTCTGCTATACATAGGAAGAGATAGTATTACAGAAAGAGATTTAGAACTTCTCCATTAAACTTTAGTACTTAACAATTCAAATCTGAAAATGGTTTTGAGGAACAGAACACACACAGGAAGGTTAAACTTGCACTTGGTTAAAAAATATCCCACTCATTTCCCCTTAAAACTACCACATAGCCATTCTTTTCTACACAGTACATTTGTCAAATAAGGGAAGAAGTCGCCAGGGCTGATATTGTACAATTTGCAACATCTAAAGCAATGCTCTTCAAGTCATGTTTAGAGAGAAGACATTGTTGGGTACCCTCTCTTATATTCTGTGATTATCACAGCTCACACATTACAATTAAATCCCTCTCTAGGCACCAAAACAAAAATGTTCTGACTTTCAAAAGTGTCAGTCACCTGCATCATACACTGACTTCAGTTTATTTTGCAGGCACTCATTTCAGACAGAGACTTCCTTCAGGTGTACCCAACTTCAGTCAGCCAGAGCACCTCCCTGCTTCCCTTTTGACTGCTCTTTAAAAGATGAATATTGAAAAGGCAGTGTTCCTTCCTCCTTTGCAGTGAGCGGATTCTTTGAGGAAATGGCAGTATTAACTGTGAGACAGCTACCCTTTTTTTCAAATTCTTTCACAAAGAGATCACTGCTTCTGGGACCCACAGGCCCACGTATTATTCACAGACCACACACTGGGAGGAGATGCATTGACCTCAGGTCTGTTACATCACCATTAGTGTTACTCCACCCAGGATCTGAAGAGTTCATTTGGATGAAGTTTCAGAAGTTATCAAGAGCAGCCTGCATAATAGGCCACAAACTTGGGCTGATTCAGTTTTGAAAGTCTAAAACATGTTCAGAGTCAAAAAGGTCAAATTTTCCATAGTTTTTGTTCTGAGTGTTTAACTCATATTACAGATTTCCTGTTTTATTGCTTGGTTCCAAGGAAATGAGACAAAACTTTCATCTATACTCATTTATCTCATCTATCATTTAGAGGAATCGTACAAAAGCCGTTCTGGGTGACACGACCGCCCAAATTCTATGAGCTGGATGTGAGGCTCTGCCTTACACGGTGAGGAAAGAGCACAGTCTCCAGAGCCCGACCACAGGGCTCTCCTACTTCTTTTGCACAGCTGAAGCAATGCAAAGCAAGTGAGAAATTATTAAGGACTCCTTCCCTTGAGAGAGGGGATCCCTTGGGTGGGTGGATGACACAGGGTAACCCGCTTGACACAACAATTGCACATCCTTCCCAGGAGGGGCCTGCCAGGGCTTGTGAGCAATGAAACGGAGCAGACGTGATCACGTAAAAAGTCTTTGAGCAGCAGAGTGAAGGACTGCAGCCCGCTCTCAGATGTGTGCTCAATTAGACTAAAAGCAGAATCTTATTAAGATTGAAGGGACAGAAAGAGACCTGGCTTCCATGTCCATCCCTCTTCAGGTGCACTGAACATCAACTCAGCAAGGCTGAGAACAGAGCTTTTGGTTTTTCATTTCTCCATCCACTCATCCTCTCCTGTGCCCACAGGACAAAGGGAGGAAGTAACAGAGAGGGTTAAGAGCTTCACTGCAGTTGACTGGTGTTAAAGCCAGGGCAGATGTGGGCTTTAATTAGAAAGCAGCTGCACATACATAAACCACTGCAATCTTAATCCAGAGAGTGACAGAGTGAATACAGAGCTCTTGCAAAAGCACATACCTTCAATCTGCATTTGTCTGTGGTTTTAAAGGGAAGGAGTTTCAGAGGGAAGCGGAATTCTATCTAGGAGCTCATAGGAGATCGAAGGAAAAAGTACATATATGTCTAAAAATCAGAAAAGGCACTAAGAATGTAAACAGAAAAGAATAAAAATAACCACATAGATCAAGTTACTCAGCACCAAAACAGAACAGTAAAGTTTTCCATTACCTTTCACAGAATAGAGCTCTCCCACTCTGAGCAAGGCTCCAGCTGTTCTCTTGGCTTTCCCTTGGGCACTGATTATGCTGGACATCCTGTGAGCCCCCCAAAACTGGCAATTATATCTAGAATATCCCAGCCCTTTAGGAATTCAGGTACCCAATTTGCTAGAAATACTGCAGAGGAGGAAATCATGACTATCAAGTTTACTCTGTTAATTTTGACCATGGTCCACTGGGTAGAATGTGGAGGTTCCCTTGTCGGGAAGCAGACGAGTGGGCAGGAAGCGGGGCTGCAGGACAAGCCAGGCGCTCCGTACTCCCTTCACATCTGCAGGCAGCAGCTAAACCCTGTGAGCTGTTCCCTGACAACCGGATAAAAAGAACGTTCCTCACTAGGCCCAGAAAGTCCATTAAGTCTGAAGTCCACAGGCTTATTCATCCCATATATATGCCCGAGTACTCTAGAGAACATTTTCTTGGCACTTCTCAGTATCCACAGAGGAGTGTTCATGTCCTGCCTCACCAAATGGGCTGGATACATCACGTAAATGGGTGCAACACACTTTATGTTGTCAGCTCCAAGATTCAAAATCTTTCATGGGATTCAAAGGTAGAGGAGAGTGTGGGTAAGCTGGGAATTTATATATCTCGACATATACTCCAGGAAACCATCTCCCATTTTATCTCCAAAAATCATGGTAGGAATTCACCACTGAAAGGACAAGATGTCGGCAGAGCTGAAAAATCTCATCTTCCAGAGATTAGCTTGGTTGAGCACATGAACATGCGCAAGGTGAACACACACAAGGACAATCAGTCAGATGACGTAGTGGGATATCTTGTGTGGGGTCTATACAATATGTAGGTAAAACTGCCATATTTCTGAATCCATAATGGAGTCCATCACTTGAGTAACCTTGGCATACATACACAGAGACAGCACGATCTTAGCTGAGAGATGAGAGCAGCCTTAGAGTTATAGAATGGCTTGAGTTGGAAGAGACCTTAAAGGTCATCTCCTTCCAATCCCCCTGCCATGGGCAGGGGCACCTCCCACTACACCAGATTGCTCAGAGCCTCATCCAGCCTGGTCTTAAATGCTTTCAGGGATGAGGCATCCAAAACTTCTCTGGAAAACCCATTCCAGTGTCTCACCACCCTCATAGTAAAGAGCTTCTTCCTAATGTCTAACCTAAATCTCCCCTGCTCTGGTTTAAAACCATTGCCCTTTGTCCTGTCCCCACACACCCTTATAAAAAGTCCCACCTCATCTTTCCTGTAGCCCCTTCAGGTACTGGAGGCCGCTATAAGGTCTCTCTGGAGCTTTCTCTTCTCCAGACCCAACTCCCTCAGCCTGGCCTCGTAGGAGAGGTGCTCCAGCCCTCTAATCATCTTTGTGGCCTCCTCTGGACCCTCTCCAAAAGATCTATGTCCTTCTTGTGTTGGGGGCTCCAGAGCTGGACGCAGTGCTCCAGGTGAGGTCTCACCAGAGCAGAGCAGCAGAATCCCTTCCCTTGACCTGCTGGCCATGCATTTTTTGATGCGGCCCAGGATACAGTTGGCATCTCGAATTCTGTTTAAATGCCACCAGTGATTCACTGCCAAAGGACAGATCACTTCTGGTCTGGTTCAGCGGGGAAGCCACTCAGGCTCTGAAGCTGGCTGGGTGACACAGACGCCCAAGTAACAACATGGATACGAACCAGAGGCGCAAGGGAGGAAATAAGCAGTACCACCACCAATGTTAGCTTTTTTCATTTTTCAGCTCTAATGAAGTGCCTCTATCCATCTGCAGGCACACTAACAATGGGCCTGATTTCCAGAGCCACTGAGGCTCCAGCAGTTTCTGTGGAAGCTGCTGTATAAAAATCTAGCCTCTTAGAAGGGACTAAATGTGCATTTGAACAGCTAAAGCGAGGCCACTGCTCTGACATCCTGACATTTTGGTTTACGTAACAGCTGGGGATGGGGCATGGCCAATCAGCAAACTGAAGGGGGATTACAACATAAACCCAGTATTAATTGTATATGCAAAAGTCCAGGTTGGTAACTGCACAGACTGAATATTAAAGGGGAAAAACTCCAGAAAAATCTGACAGATTTTCTTTGCTGCAGCCAGTTGGGGAGGAGAAAGGAGAAAACAAGTATTCAATGATAGAAAAAAATGGGGGGAAGGAAAACAGGTGGTTAAACATTCCTTTGATAGACTGAAATAGTTCAGGATGACATTTCAGTTCCTGACAAACACCTGGGCCTGTGAGTTTAAGAATTTTCTCCCTTGTCCCCAAAACTAACACAGGGCAAACCCCCAGCATTAAGGACAGTATTCCCCCAGAAAGCTGTAAGGTGCAAATCCCAGGACAGGCCACAAATGGTTCCACTCTGTCATCTTATTTTAGTGACCAATTCAAAGAAATATCAACCATTTATAAACATTCTTTACAATGATCGGAGTGACAGTTTGGCAAAGGAAGACACGACACACACGCACACACACCCTGCCGCAATGTTAATGTTTACATTAAGCTACAGAACCACTGTGGATTTATCCTTTTATCACAACCTTCCAGGCAAATTTTATACACAATTATAACAGAGTAAATCTGGAGTATGGGTGAGGATTTTACGGATTTGGGATTCCTGATGATTATTTTTACTGAGATAAACACTGAGTAGAAATCAAAGCAGGCTAGGCAAAAACCTTCACAAAGAGACAGGAATCTGGAAATACTGATACCTACATAGTTCTTCATTGGTCTACTGCTTAAAGAAGGTTATGATTCACCTTCCATTTCATTTGTGACTATCTTTGTCCCCCATTGCCTTCAGTCCCCAAATAGCCCAGTGATGGTTGCTGGCAGTGACACGCACAGGAAAGTAACTAGTGAAGTATTTAACATATTGCAGCTTCTTCAGTTCAATCCAACAGCAGCAAATAACCCTTTTGTGTGCCAGTGCTTCAGGGACCAAGTGGCAGCACTGGCCACAGCCCTGGCGTGCTCAGAAACAGTGCAGGAATTACTGGCATGGAGTGAATAATTGGTGAATGAATTGCACTACCTCCAGAAGAGATCTTGCTACATGATTCTTCCACTATAAAATAATGTGCCATGGCCCTTTCCTAACATCCATATTATACTGCAGCTACTTTTTCATGCATCTTCTTTTGTACAAAGCACATTGAAGGGGGGAGCGATGGGAAGGTCAGATTTGTTTTGGAAAAGTCCAAAAGCTCTTTCTGCAGCACAGTTATTAGGAGGACTGTGAGAAGGCCCAGTGGCAATGATATATAGATAAACATCTGCATTCCTTACATACCACAATCATTTTTGCTTCGCGTAGAACTTCACACTTCCAATGCTAAGCAGATTGTGTATATGTCAATTAGACACCCGAATTCTCTCCCCATTTGGTGTCGGGTATCCATCTGATAATTTGCTTTTGCGTTATGCAGAGCCATGACTGACTCAGTGATCCTTTCTTTAGATTTGTCAAAGCTCTCATGCACGCTGAGCAAACACTTAGTCCCCTTACAATACTGTATTAGCTTTCTCTTTAGTCAGAAAGTATTCCACTACCTTAGAGCTGCAGAGCAAAGATCCCCAACTATTTTATGCACTGCCTACTTAAAAAATAAATAAAGATTGAATTACATTCCTGAGCCCAGGATCCTCTTGCACTACACAAATGTAAGTATTTAATTTGGCTTTCCCTGTTTATGTTAGTTTGTTTTAGTTGCTCTGTGTCTTATTCAACCACAAGAATGCAGTATAATTGGACTTATTCAGTACTGTGTGTCTTTGGCTGCTTTTTGCTTCCAAGAAGTAAAAAAAAAGTTTTTAAAGGAAGGTCTAAAAGTGTTTTTTGTTCTTTAGTTGTGAAACTAAAAACTAGACAAACAACCAAAAGAAATTTCATACCGAGAGCCTGCAAATAAAGGCATAGAGTTAAAAAATGAACCGATTGTAGCATTGGTGAAAGGAAGCAGCTCGGCAGAGACTGAAGTCTGCTGCTCACCCCTGCACAAACATGCTGGAGGTTAGAACTGTGTGGTACCCCCTCCAGAACTCTCTTGCCAGCCCGAGTTGGTTTATGGCAGGTACAGGGAAGAGGAGGAAGAAGCCACACAATAGGCAGTGATGGGGTGACCTTCCCTGGGAAGGTTTACTCCAGCCCGCAAGAACTGTGAGGTACCAAAAAACCTGTTTCAGCTCCCACGCAGAAAGACTCTGATGGCTGTGGAAAGGGATGTTGCAGGTCATGGGAGAGGCTCTTCGCCAAGACTGTCCACAGTAGGTGTCAGTAAATTCTAATTCCACTGGGCTCTGTTGGTTGGTTGCAACAGGCTGGCAAGGGAAAGTCTGAGCTAAAGCTCCACACGTTTTACACTGGTGTCCAACAAGACTTCCTACACTTGGTCACCAGGAAAGCCATCCTGAGAGACCAGAGCCTGGCTCCTCGTCTGAAGAGTGGTTCTCACTGGTTAATAGTGTTTATCTATGTGGGGCTTCTTGCCGTTAGACCCTAGTGATTTAGGCAGGCTGCCCTCAGCGCATTGGGAGTTCTTGACCATACACAAAAGCAGGTCTTTCAGCTTAGTAGCTCAAGCAAATAAACTGTCAAAGATTCAACACCTACTGAACTTTTTCTGATTTTCCATCTGGAACATCATTTCATTAAATGCAGATTAAGTCCCTAATTTAGCCTTTTAAAGCAAAGACTTTTCAAATTACAGACTATATTTTTTATCATCAGACATTACTGGCAAAACACAAGAGGCCAGCAGGAGTGTATTTGTTGCTGGTGTGAGCCAGTTCAGCCCAATTGTTTCAACAGGACTATGCTGTTTTGCACTTCTTTGGAAGCTGGCCTTGCTTTTGTAACTTACTGTAAAATGGTTAAATGCTTCTTTTTTTATCTGAGCGAAAGATATTTCCATCAGCATCAATATCTACTACACCTAAGTAGTCACATTGATTCAATACCTACTATGCCTAAGTAATGACAGTCCTCACATTGAGAGAGGGTCTTGTGTCTCAGCTCTTCCCTGACAGATTTCTCCTCTCTGCACTCAGGAGTAAGCAGCAGGTTCAGGTGGGTGAGAGTGATCAGGTAGGATGAGGGACCATCTTTGACTCTGCTAGAAAGAAGTGCTACTTGAACATCAAGCTTTAAGGGAGAGAGGAGGAATCCTGCCACCAAGTAGCAGATGAATCTAAAGAAATACCCCTGGCCTCATGGAACTTGAAAGGCATCAGTCACAGGGACAGCACTTGGGACAATAGGGAAGAAACTTTGTGACCCGGTGTTACTTTTGGCATCTTTGGTATCTTCCCTTAGATTCACCCTAGTTTACAGGTACATAAGTTTTCCCTAAAAAGCCATTGAGGACTCTCCTGTGAAACACGGTTTATCTAGCAAATTAAACTCTGCATAAGCAACTGCTCACAGCCAGTTCCACATTGAGCACACTGATAGCTTTCCAGTGCAAAGTTCACGGTCAGGGTCGGGGCTGGAATGTGAAGTCCAGCCCTTCCCAGACACAGGGAGTGTGCCTGAGAGGGAGCCTGGCTGGGTAAAGTTTAGGGCAGCCCAGTAGATGCTTTTCCCTGTTTCTCTGAAAAGAGTTAAATGAACAACAACCAAAATAAGTTTCCCCAAGAGGCTGAAAGTAGCAGTACCCAGAGCAACTACAGTCAAATACTCAAAAGTAGCTCCCAATTTGGAGATGTGCTTTAGATTTTAGGTGTCTGATAAAGATGCCCCAACTCAGAATCCCCAAATCTGCTGCCACATTTTAGAAGACAGATTTTCTTATGCTGATTTCTATGCCGCAAAAAGCTCTAGCTAGCCATTAAAAACCTCAATTTTACTGAAACTGCAGGAATTCCAAATCTTTACATTTTATAGTTGTTCGTACTTGTACAACCCAGTTTTCAGTTATTTGAAACGAAAATTTATTGTAGGTATTGTTCTAGTGCCTGGTTGTTTATGAGTACTGTGAACAACACTGAGTCTACACTCAGTTTTAAACTGCACGTACAGCAAGCACTGGATTAGCAAAATAAGGAATAGCCAAAAAGGAGCAGCATAAGGCAGAGACACACCCATCTGAGACAGAAGGCAAAGCAACACCCAGAATAAAGAAATAAATAGTTTGTCACTACTTTAAACCTTACTGCTCTTTGTTTCAGGGACCAATACATATATAAATATTTTACAAATGCCATCTACTGAGGAAGCAGGAAAATTAATTAATTGCACATGGTTTTCATGCAGTAATTGAAATAAATTGGGAAACTATTTCTAAAATACCTTTTATTTCTTTCCTTACACTAGCTGCTGCAAGAAGAAGAGACCAAACCAAGGCAACTGTCTCTTAAGCATTTATGACGGGCCAAAAAAGAAATGAGAGGAGATGTAGCTCTATGAATGTTAACATCACCGAGACAGTAATCAAAGTAGAACTGTCTTTTTAATTAAATCCTGATCGTAAAACTGTTATCCTTGAGAAGTCCCACATTTAAACTCAAGGCAGTGAGATGCTGTTACCATCTGGTTGTTTATACAATGCTGCCCTCTAGCCACTGAAAACCAGTGCACAGGACTCACGATGGTTTTTCTCTGAACACAGGTTGTCTTTTCCTTTCAAAAAGCGTTTGTTGCTTGCTACATCTGTGCTTTAAACTTCATCTTAAAACGCTTTTTTGGTAGATTTTCTGCACTAGTTGTGTTTCTGCTGGCTAAAGAGAAACACCAAAATTGGCCACCTACTTGCAATGGTGAAAGTTAAATATATTTGGAGACAGTTGCTGCTTTATATATACATATATACACACACACACTCCTACCTCTGAGTAATCTTTGCCCCATTAGACCACCTGATTCCCTGATGAATTATTAGGGAATCTGACTCCAGCTCTTTGCTTTACGCAGTGCAAACTGCACTGTAAGAAAACCAGTGTGGTGCCAGTGACCTCAAGCAGTAGTTCTACCTGCTTCCAAAGACCTCGGTAATAGCTTCTTGTTTTTTCCAGCACTACATCTATAAGGCATGTTCCAGTTCAAGGCTGGAATATAAAACTGACCACACTCAAAGGGTCTGACACATTCTAACCCATTTTGCCTCTCCCACATGTTCTCCCCTAACCTGTGATCACTCTCTGCTTCTAATTCCATCCACCTGGGAATTAAGATGCCAATAAAATAAAAATTCATTGGAATTAAAAACAAAATCAATATTTTTTAAGAGCAGTTCTAGAACAGATAGTTATAATTTTGTTTTTTCTTTGGTCTAGTAAAGCAGGTTAAAATTCCCAAGCCCTGTGTGGCTATTCAGGCCTAGGCTACAAGGCACCGAAACACATGCTCATCTCTAAGGTACCCTCAACAGTACTACTGAAGTCAGTATGAGTTAAAGACAACCTTACAGACTTTGCTGCATGCCTGCCCTAAACAGAAGTTAAGATTCTGATCTCTAATTGAGTTGAAAGCCACTAAAAAAGGGGCTTCATTTAGAAAATCTTGTTCTGATTAAAACAAATCCAAACTGGCTCCAGACCTAAACTGGAGAGAAACAGAACTAAATATTTGGATGAAATGGCTTCCATGATTACAAAAAATAAATAAGCACACGTTTTCTGGAAAAAAAAGAAAAAGGCCACCTTAGGGAAAGCTCTAGAAGAATGCTGACAAAACAGCCAAGGTGAGCTGGCAGCCATGGGGCTACATGTAAGACCATATTGTTCTTTCAAGTGGTGCAGAATTGGAAAGTCATAGCAAAGGTCAAGCATCAATAGAAACAGACTTCAAAAGGCAAAGAAATTTGTATTTTACAGAGTATATTCCCTAAGGACCTAGCAAAAGATCACTGCTGCCATGTGAATTCAGCCAAGCCAAAGCAGCATCGAGAGGAAGACATCAGCAAGATGTATTTGACTCCCTGCTCCTCTCCCTGCCATGACCCTGAGCTGAATTAAATTGCCAGAGGCTACAGGACCCACCGGCCAGGCGGCTCAAGATGCCCACACTGACCTACATGCCCTTCTTCCTCTTCGACATCTTTTGGAGACCCAGCCCAAGTGGAAGGCGTAGAACTACCAAGGAAAGCACATTTGCACAGGAAAATCTCAGCTGTGTATTTTATTTCATTTTACAGTAAACTGCTACTTTGCATCTGCTGAAAACTTTATTAAACTCAAAGCTTTTCCAGTAACCTTTTCCCCATAAACTGAAACCCTGGGAGGAGTGTGCGAGTGATGCTACTGAAAAGCATGGCGCAGTAGTGGAAAAATGTGTTGCATGGAACAAAGCAGTAGATTAAAATCTGTATTTGTCCAAATGAATATTTTTTTCCATTATCCATACCACAGTCTTTGAGGCAGATTATGTTGAACTGCTTTTAAATATTCCTTTTGGGGTTCTCTTTTTAACTAACCAACGGGACATTCTCAAAATACCATCAAATATTACTTCCCTTGCTTAACATTAATTACAATGCTTTTTGAAATGTTCAGATTCATGTCCACACCCAATTTCCTGAAAGGTTAGCATTAGATCACTAGGGATTCATACTGGATAATTTTTCAGTGTGTTATGACCAATAATTGTCCAATAGCACAGTTAAATCTCAGGATTCTACAGGCCTGTGGCAAAATACCTACTGTAGTCATGAGAATTTTTCTTGAGGAAAGACCAAGGGATTAAACTGTTGAAGGAAAATAATTTTATGAAGCCCTCCTGGCCAGTTTACAAACCAGATAGACTGGTGTTGGAACTGGCAGGCTATTTGGACAGGAATGGAAGAATTATCTTACCCAGTCAGACTTCTGATTCAACTACTGCAATATCTTGTCTCTGGAAATCAAAAGTCTGCATACGTAGGAAGAGATGAGAAAACCCTAGTACTGAAGATACCTCAGAATAGTACTTGATGTACCTCAGATACAAAAGTTATACTTAATCATAAGAATGGTTAAATACAGTGTCATTGCAATGCAAACTTATTTTCTGGTACATGCTTCAATACTTCCCTGATTCAAGATATTAATGAACACAAGGTTTCCCACAGACAATACTATAAAAACAGAAATGGAAAGCTTCAAGAGTAGACATAGCCACAGCAGCAGTTTGACATTCTCACTCACAGGAAAAACACCACGAGCTGGTAAAAATACCACTGCCATGGAGAAATCAGATGCAGGGCAAAGAGGTCCAACAGACAGAAAAGATAGCAACAGGTCTCTGAGGTGAAGGGAGATTTTGGAATGATAGTACACACCATGAAACCTTACTGATGTTTGTTTTCCCAATTCCATGGCCTAGCAAAAAGGTTGCAGCCATCAGCAGAAAACGCAGGCAAAAACACACACAGGCTCCATTATTTATCTCTATGGACCACAGAGATGATATAGTATGGCCAACAACGAGGGAGAACCAACAAAGCAATAAACCCACTCACCGCGAGTGACGCAACAGAAGAAAAGGCAAACTAAGTCAAAAATCTGACAACATAAGGAGACATCAACCATGCCCTGTATCCCAACATAGCCGGGCACAAACCAACAAGACAAATACCAAACCCTTACCTTCATTATCCTCGACACTTCCATAGACTCCATGAGACTCCTTCTCACAAACCCCTCCAGCAGCAGCTGCCAGCAGCAGCTCATTAAGGAGCTCTACTGGCCTTTTATCTCCACCCTCTAATCCCCACCTGAATGGCAGCTGTTTCGCATTTCTACTTTAATTCCCAGCATTTCAGGGTGCGCTTGGCCTGGCCTCCCCTCACTGGATGGCCCTCTCACAGCAGAGGGGGCCCATCCCTCATATCAAGGTCTGGTATGACATGTGTCCCCACCACTCAACACCTACTGGGCTGCAGCCAGCAGTGGAGCTAAAAGATCTTCCTGGTGGCAAAGACAAAAGCCAACCCAGCCTTGCCCTTGATTACAACAGGAGGCACCTGGGCAGCCTTAGCCCTTTGACCTGGTTGTGAGGTTCATCCAAGTGTCAAGTTCACTTCAGGGCTCAGGATTCAGACACCAGCACCTCAATGTTGCAGTTTCTTCTTTATTGCTCTTGGTTTGCTTTTGGTTTTATATAACTGGTTTTAGATACTTCCAAATTTCCCCAGTTTCAAAATGTACCCCAAATCAGGTATAGATTAATAAAAAGCACATGCTTGGACTTCAGTTTGGATCCTGACATACTTCTGTGCAGCTCTTGACAAGTCATTTAACTTCTCTGCTCCATTTCTTCTTTGTTGTAAAATTGCTACCCTGCCTCACAAGACCGCTGTGGTACTCTTTTGCTATACATATTTTCCCAGGATATTTAGACAGTTTGACTGCAGGCAGCAGAGATATAAAAAGTATGTTTAAAGAAGAGGAACCTCTAAGCCGTCTTAGAACAGAATCACTGCACTGGAGACATAATGATGGGAAGGGAAGGGAAGAGAAGGGAAAGGCAGCAACTGCAATAGCAAATTTTCCCCACGGTCAATGTATCAGACAGAATGGCACTGATGGGCTTCAGGCTGCAGCTGACTTTTAATGGAACCTTTCCCGATTCGTACACTGCAGGGTAAAATCAAGTCCAACAATAAAGCCCTAGCTCTTTTCAGAGAAGTCCGTGTATTTTGAAACTGACCTAATCACAACTACGAGATAAAATACTTTTTCTTCACGTCACTGTGACGCTCATCTCAAGAAAGGACATATCAACTATCTAACTCAACTTCTACAAGGATCTGAAGTTCAGAAAGAAGTTTGAAGTTCAGAAAGAAGTTTGAAGTTCAGAAAGAATTATGTGGATTTGCAGTTGCACAATGGAGCAGAACCAGGACCATTTTGCTCACTATTTTCCCTAACATTCAGAATCGGTAATGGAGTTGCTAGTATTCTGGAGTATCCTGGTTTATACTATTGTATCTATAAAACTGAACGAATACAGTAAGGCTAAATCGAATGCTTCATAGCAAGGGAATAATTGTGGGTTTAGTGGTTGGTAATAGCAATTCCTTACTATATTCTCTCACTTTGCTAAGGCAAACCTGCAATGCTTGGGCCAAGCAGATGCAGAATGTATCAAATTAGTACCTTAGGGCAAGAAAGACAGTAAGATGTTTCATTACGGACTCAGGGAAGCAAACTATATCCTTGACATACTCTGCCCCCAGACACTGCTGAGGCAACTGATAATTCTTTATCTCTCATGTGAGGATCACCAGAGAAAATCTCTGGAACTAGTCATTAATCAAACAAAGCATAGCACAGAGTTAGAATTTTTGAAAAGATGCCAAAAGCAGTTGTGGAAATTTGCAGTGACAACTGATGAGAAATCCAGTGCCTACGGGGAGGGCAGCGCTGTGGATTTCCTCTGGTTTTGTTTTTGTTTAATTTTCTTTTTCACTGATTGTAACAGAGTATTTATAGGGATCTCACAAAATCATCCAGCCAGTCCTCTGTAAAGAAGAAAATCAATTTCACAAACAATTTCTATTATACTGGCACTTTTACTGTAGATAAACAGGATGAGACTTACCCACCCCAACAGCAGGTTTCCAACTAAAGAACACCACCAAAATACAGGGCAACAACATAGGTCTGAAATAGAGAGGGGGAGCATGAGCCACAATCTAAATGCACTAAAACTAAACACAAAGGAGGAAGCCCCAGACAGTAAGGCAGAAAGGCAGAAAATAGAGAAAAGAAGAAAAAAAAGAGTGAAAAGCTTCTAGTAGATAACAGCCAGTGTCTCTGCCTCATTATCCTTAGCTAAAACAGGAGGAATATATTGTAGCAAGCCTGTGTGAATCCATTGTCAGGTACAGGAAAGGGCTTTACTTCTCAAGTTCCTGTCATAAACCAAAATATTTTGCACATTTTTGCACTGTGCCCAGATAAAGAGTGCTGGCTGGTGCTCGCTGTACTGAAACAAGGAACAAGGCAATTGCAGGAATCAAGGCCACTACCCGGAAGTTGCCCTTTCCTCTCAAAGCCTGATTCTTACTGTTCAAACAATTCACTAGACACATGCTTCGAGGCACCAACACTCTTATGATACGCCCTGGGACACTAGTGATGCCTTTGAGGAGATAACAGAAGGCAAAAAATATCCCTATTAAAAGTAACGCAGACTCAGAGAATCAGTGGCATTCCAACCAGAGGTTTATTTAGCATAAAATACTGAGCAATGGATTAGTCCAGTATCCAGTGGACTATATGTTTAGGCTTTTAGATTGGCACTTTTGAAATGTCTGTGTTTGACTTGTCGCTCGCTATCAACCAAAGCACCTAGGAACACAGCACATGAAAGGCATCACAGAAGGAGGTTGATTTGATACCTTCTATGAAACGGGGAAAATCTGTTAAATGCCCCAAGGAACTCCCAATTGTTTTGATTCAATAGATCCAGTTTAAACCCATAGTGTCAAACTGCGGTAAAATATTTTGGTGCGATATAGTGATAACAGTAAAGCCCATGCAAATTGCTCTGAACACTCCTATTTCTCTGTTCTACATTAGGAAAAAAAGAGTAAAACAAAATGTCAGTACATGAAATCTCAACATTTATTCCTTCTGCTTCTGTGTTCCTATCATGCGACATTCCACATTATTTCATATGAAAAAGAAATACACCATATATTATGACAGTTAAATCCACCTTGTCGGTGAAGAATTGGGATTGGGCCTATAACTGTTTCAGACAATAATTTAGTTAAGCTCTACTCACTGCCTTAGCTGATTTAACAATGGATTTATAGAAACTACAGGTATTCAGCACAACTAGAGAGAGAGCTGCCTTTGTGGGTACTGCAAGTGTTTGAGCTGAGCATTATATTTCTAGCAATTCATAAAAATAGAACGTATTATTTTATTCTCAAGGACGTTAATTATTTCACCATTAGCAGACACTTCCACCAGATCTTCTCTAAGTTTACTACTTTAATTAGGACCTCCTCTAGCATCCTGACTCGAAAGAAGTTTTTCTGTTGGTTTCAGTGGGACCAAGATTTGGTCAATGTCTTCTCACTTTATTAAAACATGGATTTTCTCCAACCTGTTACTCAAGGTATCATACTACTTTAATGATTAGCTTGTTTTGACTCCAGAAAGCTTTCATATGAGTTTTGGTCTATTTTTTTAACTGCGAGTTACTTCAGGAAAGTTTTCCTACTGCAGTGTAAGGTACTGTGCTCTGCCTCTTCTCACTGATCTTACCAAGGCTGGCATTTGAGGCCTTTTTTTCATCACATGGTCACAGTTTTGGATAATGCAAAATGCCGTTTTTGCACCACCTCCAGCACTGTCACAAAAAGATAATTATCTCCCAATCTGCTGGAAATTTTCCCTCTTCAGTGATTTATATATGCCAGAAATAATTTTGAAGCTCATGCCTCAAAGAGCTCTCCAAAGAAGAGACTGCTTGATAGGAAACCAACCGGCGACATCCTGCTCCAGTGAAGTGTGTAAAACATTCACCTGCATTTCTCACTTTATTTTAATCTACAAGTTTCTGTGGCGGAGTTCTCATTTATAGCCACACCAGCCTGGTGACCAGATTGTACTGGTACAAACACAACCTTGTTTCTCCTGATCAACCACCACCTACTGACAAGGACCCTCCGACATTACTGGATGCTGAAATCCAAATCCTGATGTGCCCACAGACACAGCACAGACAATCCATTGATCACACCAGACTATTCAGCAGGCTCACAGCTGAGTCAGTCCTGGTGGGAAAACACGAGTTTTGGGTATTTCTCCCCTGCCTTCCAGTGAAATGAAAGATGAAAGGCAGCACTCGGCTTACGCTGGGTGCTCGGGCAAAATGCAAGTCATACGATATTAAAAAATGACTGACTTGAAGAACAGGAGAACAAGAGCTTTCAAACATTCAGCTCTCAGACGCATGTTAGATCATTTAGAGGGATCATGACATAAAGCATGATGCAGAGTGGAAGATGCACTTTCTCCACAGGTCCATTTGATCGGCACCGTAAGCGTTAGTGTTTCCCTACAAGAGGCCGAATGCACACTGATGTCTTTGTTTCCCTGCTAAACCACCCATCTGTTCCCTGCTCAGAATTCTGTCATGCTCCTTTTTTTTTCACTTTTGCCCTATGTTATATTTAAGTTAAAAAACTACAAAAATATGCATTATCTCATATATTTCATTTATGATCTAGACTCTCAACACTAATGAAATTCAAAAAAGAGAGAACGGAACGAGAGAATGGTTCAGAATACTAAGTTTCCAATTGTTCGAGATGAAGCACTGCTCCATTGTGTTGCATTAGCAACCTCTTCATAACAAGGAGAGACAAAAAGAGGGTTTGAATTAATGATCTCATTTGTGAGGAGAAAAAAAATACCATTTTTTAATGCATAGTGCATCTGCTAACACACAGACACAAGCCTCTAATGATGGTCTTATGCTGATATATCACTAGCAGAGCGCCATCCATGATGAATTACCCACTAGCTGTCATTATTACTGCCTTGAGGTTTTATTAACTTACAAAAAAGGTGCTCATAAAGTCTTTTGTATTATCATTTGCTGCTTCAAAGATAGGAATGGAGGTTTGCACTAGGAGTTCTTAGCAGATTACTAATCAGACTTCTCGAGCTCACCACGAAATTTATGAGATAATATATACCAATGCTAGCGATGTATAAGTGCTTCCTGTCTTTTGTCTGCAAGTGAATGCTGCAACATGAGTCATTTATTTATTTAGGTCATAATTTCTGATATTCTGCAGATCCTTTTGGTCAGCAAAAGTACTTCAGAAAGTGACTGCTGGGGTATAAATACAAATACAATGACCAGCCTACTCCAGGGATTGTCTACTCTTCTAACTCCTAGAACAAGAGTTATGATGAGAACAGGGAGAACTGCAGATAGACCAAAAGACCTGGTAATGGGCATTGTTCTCCAAAGCACCTACAAAAGGTTGCTTTGGAGAAAAGGCATCCTCTTGTATGTTTGCAACTTGTAAATACCTATTTATTTTCATAGGACAAATACATAATTCCTTAGCCCCACAGAAGGCCACTGTGAGTGTGACACTACAGCAACTAGGATATACTAAATACACTCATGTACATGCAGCGTTTTCAAGATAAAACGCTCAGATACTCACCAAGAAGTATAGCTTCATGGTGTGAAGTGGACAGTCCTATCAGAATGATAAAGGGATTACCCACCACTGTGGTTGAAGTTCATTAACTCTTTCGTTCTGTCATTATTGTTTGGCACATCTTAAAAAAAGAAGATGTTAAAACAAAAGCACATTCTGAAATAAGGGCAATATTTGGCTCTTTCTCGGATGCACAATCGCTTTCCAAAGCAGCAGCTTCTCATAATCCAGTCCCATGTGGCTGGAATCTAACCCAGTTATAGCACTGAAGCTTTCTCCCTTTTCAGTGTCAGTACAAAGAACCTGGGGACCAGTTCCTGGTCCATGCTCTGGCAGTTTTAATACTGTCCTAAATAGGTTACTGAGAATTACTTCTGGCTCTACTTGGGAAACTTAACTGATGTCAAGCCAATGTCCCCAGCTTTGTGCCAACTGCTTCTTGTTCTCTTCTAAGTCAGGGAAAGCAACATTAAACAGTGCCAGGGAAGAAGCTGAGGACTGGGGTTAAAGAGTGCTACACTCTGGTGATCTGTGTAAGCACCAGGAACCCATAGGGAAGACTTACAGACCAGAACAACCGGGAGCACTCCTTAAGCTACTGTTATTTCCTCTGGGCGAAGTACAGAGACTCCAGTGTCTCCTCCAAGGCTGTGCCAAATACTCTGGCAATTCTTGATATTTTATCTGTAAGTCAGTGTTGGCAGAAATTTTCCTAAACTCTTCTGTGATCCTTCTCTCCTTCCTCAAAACTTCACCTGAAATTCCTTTCACTCTGCGGGAGCACAAAGGGCTTAAGGGGAGTATTTAGCATGTACTCTGCACAAGACTGCGCTTTCCCCAAGTTTTCTAAGACCTCTGCAAAGTATCAGCTTACCTGACTGCTTTGAAATTTAAAATATTGTCACTCCATCACAGATATTACAGTTGAAAAGAACTTTTTTTGGTCATATTTCCCCTTTTATCTGCTTTTGCAGAACTTTCTTCCATGCTGAACTCTTAAGGGTTAACTGGCATTGGGTGGAGGAGGGGGAAATCAGA
Source organism: Baryphthengus martii (assembly GCA_013396935.1). Lineage (NCBI taxonomy): Eukaryota > Metazoa > Chordata > Aves > Coraciiformes > Momotidae > Baryphthengus > Baryphthengus martii. Next base: position 154,739 of record VWZK01004506.1, read on the forward strand.
GGTCAGCTCATGTTCTGATATCAGTGAACTCACAAGTTACTCCTTAAGCATGTGGTTTCATCCTAGGTTCTTCCTGCCAGCAATTTCTCACTTTAATCATACACCCACAGCAACCCAGATCTTTAAATTCAGCAATTCTTTCTCAGGTTTCAGCAAGTCATTGGCAGCCTGAGCTATTTTTGGGATATTTTCTCTACTGCAGATGCAGCTCAGGAAAACGCAGGGAGCATGCTAAAGACCTGCAGCTATTTGCCTTGTACAATTTGCTCATTTCTCTTTATTTCTCTGTTTTCCTGCACTGATCACTTAAAGGACAATCTCTCTTGCAAACAAAATCCCCGGAGCCTGATTAGAGGGACTGAAGGCTCCCAGACACGGATTGCCTGCCAGCCACAGCACGGTAAGGACATGGACACTTTTGGCTAGCCTTGCATTGCAGCTTTTTAAGCTTTGCTGAACGTTTATTTGTGTCCATCGCTTCCAAATCAACACTGCTGGCATGGCAGGCAGTCTCCAGCTCCTGGTCTCCATTTTCATTCCCTAAAATCCTCAGCACTTGTAAGTAACACATTTATACTCACCGTCTCTTTGTGTGTTCTAGAAATCAATGACTGACACTAATTTTGATCAGTTCCAGGGGTTGGGTTGTTCGGGTTTTTTTTCCTTACATTTTAGCATCTTTTGGAGAGCTGTAATTTGTAATCCTGATTGAAAATGTGGATATTTCTATTGCCTCATCTTCCTTATTTTAGGTGTATTGTGAAGTCGTCTTATTTAGCTCAGCAAATTATTCAAATGAGGGAATGGGTTTATGTACGGTAGATGGAAACGTTATAAAAGGAGCTGCTGCTGCTGATTTATCTACACGGCTTCCTTGGCTGCTGTGCCGGCTCTGCCGGAATACCTTTAAGCTGTGTGCTAACACTACAAAGACATATAAAACATAAAACCAATGCAGCAGACCCAGCTGTACGGAACATGAATAGGTTTTGTCATGCAGCTCTTTTTATATATGCTCACAGAAATGCGCCGAGTGAGCTCTGCAAGAATGGTGAGATTCCACTTTTATAGGACATACTATTTTATTGAAAGACTTGTAAAAATACTTTAACATCCTCAGGGACGTTTTACTTATACTACTGCTGGAAGATGAACACAGTTCATGTCTAATGAAGGTACAAACTAAATTCTGGGAACCTCTGGTGACAGAAATTGGAAAAGGGATTCTTTTGGTCCTTCCCTGTACTTCAGGCTTTTTAGAAAAACTGGAACTGCTTTATGCTTTCTCCTTTCATGTTCAGTAACATGATGATTGCAAACAGAGGATTCCCCTGAAGGCTTAATGTACATCATCCAAATATTTGACTGCAACTCTGTCTTCGTTGTCCTGTTAGGAGAGGTTTTAGAAAGCCTGATTTTGCACTGGAGGAGGGAGGCCCTTGGATAGAATAATAAGCCGTGAAAAGCTACCTGTGCCTGCTCCAGAACAGACGAGAGCATACTGTGCAATTGCAGCCCCATAATATTTCCCATCCAAACGCTTAGACATTACAGTCTGCAGCAGAAACAAAACTCAGCACAGCCTCTGGAACAGTATTTTAGGAACTTGCTCAAACTTCACCTTTTCAATATGGGAGAATTTTTTGTTGATTTTCTAGCTTGCAAATGTTTCTTGAGTAATTCATAACACTGTCTGGAGGGATAGGAGAAATGCTGTATGTGCACATGAGTGGACTGAAGGTCCTTAAGGCTTAATTTCCAGTTCTGATGTGAAGATGCAAATAATTTTTTATCAAAAGTCATGTAGGATACGACTTACAACTCAGAGCACTAGAAGCAAAAAGTGAAAACTTCATCTGGTATCAGCAGATTGAGGATCAGGCTCTGAAAGGTATTTTTGCTTCTGAAAGCCTCATCAATTTTGAGAGAATTTCTGTGTTGCCTCTGAACATAAGACTGATCTCTGAGCCTGGCTCTCTCCTCCCACTGATGAATCTCTGCCTCAGTTTCACTGAAGTCACTGATATTAAATTCGCTTAATGAGAAATATGAATCAATCCTTTAGTCTTTAGTTCCATTTTATCCTCAATCCCATATGTGAGGACTCAGTTTGCTGGAAATCCTGAGACTCGACCCATTGCCTAGAGACTGCAGGAAGAAAGAAATTATTATAGCTGGATGTGTTTTGCTAAAAGTCAGCAAAGCATTTGATTGTTTACTGTTAACGGAGGAGCTGACAAGTCATTAGACAAGCTACAAGGCATGCATATAAATCTAGATCCTGTACTTCTCTCTCTCAAAAACGAAAATAAAATGTTACTCTCAGCATAAACAGAAGCAGATTGAAGGAAGTTTTACTGACAGGACAGCTCCGCGCAGAACTGAATGTTTTGGGAATTCAGAGAGATAAGGCTCAATACAGTGACGCACCTGGACGGATAACCATTCAAGTGGTGCTTGTTTGGGCTCATTTTAGAAAACGTTGTACTAAATTGTGCCGTTGATAAAAATTATTATTAGAGAGACAGTGCCTGTTGGTTTACAGTATGTGCAGAAAGGAAATCATTTCAATAATGAACAAGCAGATGCCATCTAGGCTATATTACCTTTTTATTTTTAAAACAATCTGTTGCATACAGGAGTTCTCTGGAAGTTGAAAACCCCATCTTTGTTAGAGGAGGAACATAGAGCATGGGGATTAGCAACGCTCCAGACACTCCCAACTGAGGACACACTCGTGCTATGTTCATACACTTTTTTTTTGGGTGCATATACAGTAAATCAGCCGCACGCAAGATACTGAAGATTAAGTGACTCTATAAATGTACTAATTTATAATTCAGCAGCAGCTACGATGCCAGGCACTCCATAACTCATTCTTGATGGTCCTTGCCTAGAGACAATATATATGAAGAGCTAATGGATATCAGTAAGGGCAATGGCTAAAGTGGAATCCACGCTGACTTACAGTAGAACTTGTTCTAGCCTCAGAACATGAGTTAAAACCACAACTATTCCTTCATTTGAACAATCACAAAAGTGGGTCCCTCCAATTTTAATGACATCCTCAGACACGCACTAAAGTTACAATAAATAAGTTATTGTGCATGAGCAGAGCCATGGTAATTGGCCAGTTAGAGTCTCTTCACTCAAATTTTTCTTAAAGTTTACTCTTTTTAATTTTATTTTAAATCTATTTTTTTTAAAAAAAAAAAAAAGTTTTAATTGATCCTGCATTATTCTGCAAATGGTGAGACTAAAAGCACCTATAGTCTCCATTGATGACACGCAGGAACTTTCTACAGTGCAACGACCTGAGCAGATGCCTGAGCCCTTCATTAAAATTGAAGGAACAGTTCTATTTTTCCTTGCTGTCACTTTGTACCAGACTAATTCTATTAAACCCAGTTGAGGGACTGGGTTGAAAGAGGAATCATGAACAAAAAGTGAACAGTACGAGAATTCTTCAAGGACTGGGTCTGAATTTTAATGGTCTCACAATGCAGGGCTCCACAACAAAGAACTGACCAATTCTGCTGGTGACACGTTGGAAGGCAGCATCGATTAAAGGAGTATCAGAGAGTAACAGAAATGAGAGGAAATATAGAAATTTAAGGCTTATTGGAGGCAGGAATAAGCAAATGAGAGAGCAGCCCAGAGTAGCAAAGCTATAGACTTGTGTGTGAGAAGGCAGGTTCCAGCTTGGCCAGCGAGTGGCTCAGCTTTGTCTTCTCTGTGGCTGCTGACCCCCAGCAGCACCACCCGTCCTCAGCCTTCTCCCAGGTGGCAGCAGAAGCATGAAGATGCTCTGCAGCCCGTTTCTCTCCGATCCTCCCACTTCTCTTTCTTCCCGCATCATCCCACAGCAGCAGTAGGCCCTGGCCTGCTTCTGGCTCTCACCTCAACCCAGCCTCAGCCTCTGATAACAGTTAGAGAAGGGAGGTAGGGAGGGCTACCTGGGAAAGGTGAGAGAGGGGCTACAGGGCCTGGAGAGCAGGGTGGGAGTGACACAGGAATGGAGATGCAACAGGACATCCTGGGAGGAGTGTGGGAAGAGATGGGTGTCTACCCAGCAAAGTGCAACTGCTTCTAGTCAACACTTCCCAATATAATACACTGAGAAAGAGACAAATCCATTTTACAGGGTGCCACTAAAGATAAAGACCTTAGAGACAGTACAGCACTGATGGCACCCTCTAAGTATAGGCGAGTCCCTGTTTGCAATATTATATACTTCTTGTCACTCACGATATAGGAAGATCAATCTGTATGATAACAATGAGCCAGAAATACGAGTGCTATTAGTGAAGATATCATCAGGGAAATTAATTATTTAAGATGTATGACAATGTTGGCCCAAGAACAAACAGATATCAGTCAAACATAGCAACTAGAATTAGGAGAGTAAACTGAAGCAGCGAGAGGGGAGCAAGAATCATAACTTATCTTCCTTTTAAGATGGAGCACGATCAATTACCAAAAGCACTGTCTGTTTTTGCAAGTGGCTGCAACACTCTAATTGCTCCGGGACTGTTTTCTCAGTCACTGTCATACATGTTAATATAAGGGAGATAAGAATCAGTTCCTGGATGTAATGCATGAAGCAACGGGTCGGTGCTGTAATTTACTTTAGCAGATGCTGCTCCTTTTGCCATCCCTTGTATCTGTACAAAGAGGAAGATAACATCCGTGCAGTAACATCAGGCTCCTTAAGACAGACGAACGAAACTAGCACTTTGAATTAGAGAAGAATGAATAGAGCAAACTTGGTTCTTGTTGATATTCTGAAGAATTGAGGAAATATGTTATGAGGCTGCACAGAGTAGGGTATATTGAATCTGTTTTAGTGTAATCAAGTAATAAGATATTTTCCTGTTAAGGTTTTTCCTTTTTTTCCTCAAAATCCAAGTTGATGTGGTTGTTCAACAGGCTGCCCCCACTGCAGAGGGAGGGGAAGACTGAGAGCATGGGACCCTTCTTTCCTTTTTCCCCAAAAGAAAATGAAGTTGAATGACACATGGATGAGAGACAGAGACTATAATATAGCTCTGGACTGACCGGCTTGTTTGACATCAAAGCAACAAACCTCAAGCACGAAGACTAAAATTTTCATCAAAACCATGTCAGTCAGAGTATCATAACTCAGTTTCTCTGTAGATTCTACAACTGCCATATTGATGACAGCGTGTTTGACTGGTATACTTCACAGGTCTTTTCACAGGCTGCAGTATCAATGCAGAGAAAGCTGTAAGTAGCCTTCAACAGAAATCAGCATTTCTGTTGCAATAGCCTTTAGAAATGCATGGCTGTTCTTTTCAAATTAACTTCTGAAATACAGCCTTGCAAAATTTATGACTAAAAGTCCATCCCTAAAACTGCAATCAGTCATTGTAAATTCCAGAACATTCAAGTATTTAAATTATCTTGAGATTGTAAGACAGTGAGCTCTCACAGCAGAGACAGGGGATACAATATATCAAAGAAATCTGTTTAAAGATGACATGTCTGAGGCTACATAAAACAGTGGCTAAGAGAAACAGTTCAACTGCAGTCACTGCGTGATTCTACCTTAACTGCACTGAAAAGAAACAAATCTATTTGATGAAAAGATTAGATTTCTGGCATTTAAGATATCTCATTTGTGGCCAGGAAATAAGTAAAACTGTTGAAACAGGCAAGCTGGATTCTTTAAAATGTTACGTATATAAAGACTCATTTAATTGAATCACTTAATAATTTTCCTTAAAACTAACAAACCATTGTCATTAGCACTTCATAAATTTCAATGATAATGATTTGTAGGCTGCAAGATAGACAGATATAATCCCTGATACCATCTTTTGGCTTCCTAGACATTGGCTGCAGTTAAAACATTGCTGCAATACACTCCTTAACCTTCCCCATCAAATCTGTCAGCTTTCTTTTGTCACCTCTAGTGGATATTTCTCAAATCTTGCTTATTCTTGATTGACCGTGGTTTACCGTATCTGATGATCAGGCCACCAATCATAAGAAGCAGAACCATTAACAAAGGCATCTAAAAATGGTATTAATTCCTGAAAGTCCAAGCTCAAGTCACTGACAGACATTGATGACATAAAGCAGATCCTGACTCTGCCTCCTCCTCACTCTGCAATACCATTTCCTCTGTCACATCCTGTTAGTAACTGAAGTCACGAACTTTATCTAAAGCTAGATAAAGATACGAACTCAAAGAATAGAATATATCAATGTAGCAATTGTCTACTAAAGGTAAATACTGCTTTTAACAAGGGTAACAAATGCAGGCAAAATTTGGCTGTCATTAACAGCATCTCGCATTTATCCCTAAATCATTTATGCTGTGACTTTGTCTTTCTTGATGCCAGACACAGTATTCAGCTGCCAGACCCCAAAATCTGAAGGTATAAAAGAGATGAAACCAAAACCAAAAAAGCCTCAGCTGGGAAAGAGTTTATTACCACTAAGTATAAGAAGCCCTTCAAATAAGACATCGATCGAGTCATATTTAGGTCTAATAATTTCACTGTTTTTTTGAGTTAGTTGGAAACAAATGATATTTCATCCTTGCAGAGCATGCTGACATCACACAGCCCCCGAATTTAGTTCTTTCACATAGTTTGTCTGTGCTGATGTTATTAATAGGCACACTAAAATGGGAACTTCACCCTGGCTCAGCTATGACTCGCTGAATGGCCTCGGGCGTCACATAACCTCTGTCTCTGGTTCTCCGTCTGCATAATGCATTTGTCTATCTAGTGACTTTACAGAGTCACGGGGCAAATAAATGAGACACTTCACAGAATTTGTAGACTGCAATATGGTTTCTCTTATAATCCTTGTGTGCTTTTATAATATATTTCCTGAATTTTAACATATGAAACTTGCCTTTTTCATGAAGGCAACCAAACTATTTAAACAGAAGGAAGAACCATTTAAAACTGTCAAGTTAAGCCTCCTAGGATTAGTACCTGGAAGCAAAAGAATCAAACCATAATCACATAACAAAGCTTATAATCTCACAACCCCAAATCCCTTTATTTGGTGATGTTTTTAAAAAAGCTCTTCACTGTCCAGGGGAAAGGGAAGAAAGACAGGAAGAAAGAAAGAAAGAGAGAAAGAAAAAGAAAGAAAGGAAGGAAGAAAGAAAGAAAAGAAGGAAGAAAGAAAAGTTTAATTTCTCACCATGCAAAGAAATAACAGATAATGTAGTTAGTAAAATCTGCACTGCAAAGTATGATCTGGGCAGACCAGATGGAAGAATCTGTCAGTCAGTCTCCATTATTAAGCTAGCAGAGAAAAGAGCTATATTATTTTGGAATCCAAAGTGGGTCTGAGTGCGAGACAGTCATATTCACTTGACTGCACTAGAGGACATAAATCCCCAGTGTAGCTGAGATGACTTGCCCAAAGGTAATCAAGTTAGTTAGATGCTTAGTTGATTTTTGGTCCTGTTGTCCATTGAAACTATTCAAATTTTCTAGCCTTCTCTAGATTATAACTTCTCTGCTCCAAGTCTGAACTTTTTTGTCTTAAAGAGAGAAAGACCCTCTCCCACGAAGGAAGCCCCTGAGGGGACTTCTAAGACACTGACATGTCCAACTCAAATATTCAAGTATTTACAATGGGAGATTAAAATAGATGCAAAAAGAAATTACAGAGACATCTGACATTAGCTTGAAATGCAAAGATGGACAAAGCAAGCACATTAATTACCAAAAGTTGAATAGTTCAGCACTGGTGATTGCATCAATGAATATCAGGAGATAATCTTCATGCCGCAGTTGTACAAAGTCCAGATATTAGGCCAACAACTGACGCCTCATTAGATACAAGTGATTGAATCTTTCACGGTGGTGTTTTTGGATGCTCACTCATCCATCATTTTCTTATTTTTTCTTATGAGCTGATTTACTCTTTGCTTGGATTAGGGTCTAGATTAAAAATGAACAGAGAGTAATGTAAAGGAGTATTTATAATCCTGATATGTGAGGCATACGTTGAACAGCATTGACTTAACTAACCGAGCAGTGAGGGGCTGCCCAAAGTTGGGCCCCACAGATCTCCAGATAGCACAACTCCCAGAGAATGGTAAATGCTGGTACATTTCTAATTATATCTCTGCAGAACAGTGAGAAAAAATAATGCCTTTCCCAAACAGGGCTGCACGTAGCTATGTATGAATGCATAACAGATGCCTGGTGTTGGAAGTACCTTGTCTACTATATAGGAAAAAAGAATTCAGAGCTCCAGTTTAACTCACAGCTTGTGTCCTCATGGAACCTGGCAATGGGACAAGGAGAAAAAACCAAAACTCTAAAGCTGATCTAATCACTAATAATGCCATTATTATTATGACATAACTACAAGTTTTTGATATATCTAGTCTGACAATGCTATTTTAGGACAATAGTTCAAATGAGGATGCAAAACCCCAAGCTGTAATTCATTCCCAGTGTAAACTGGCAGTATTCCCATTGACTCCAAACAGAGATTTACCTGTTCACCCCAGTTCTCATTTTTGGTCAGCATCTTTCCAACATTTAGGATTGTGTTGCATGAGCTTAAAAACTACTCTCTCTTAAATCCAAAGCAAGCATCTCCAGGGAGCTGAGGGAAAGGCATATTTTCACGTATCTGCATTTAGACAGAACATTTAGATTTACTGTTACTGGAGTAACTTACCCATATAAAGAGAAAAGTTCTTTTAAAAAAACAATAAAAGCATCAGAAGCAAAGCAGCAAGAACCATTCTGAATTAACTACGTGACTCTTTTACATTGAGATAACCAGAAAGCAAGACTCGAAAGTTGCTTAATAGCTGAGCAAAATAAAGTCTAACATAGAATTTCATGGCAATGGCTCTGAATGTCAGATGGAAAAAGGTACAAAACCTGAGCAAAAAGAGAATGAAAGATAATGGGAAATTTGGGCACATAGAGACCCCCTTACCCTCTGATCCTGACTAGTAGACAGGTTTAGTGCAGAAGAAACATGTGGTCATGTTAAGATGAGGAAAGAAAAAGAGGAGTCTCTGAAATAGAGAATAACGAGGAAGAAAGAACAGGCAGAGTCTTAGATACATATAATCTGCTTGGGCTGTGTAAGCAGCAATAATAAATCCAAACATTAACTCAGAATTAAATGTTTCTACTTTTTTGTTTTGCGGGAAACGGGATTTTGTTTTCATTATGATGCAACCAAATGAGAGTTTCAAAACAACAAGATTTCCTGAGGAAGGGAAATTCTGAGTTGTGCTATGCGATATACTTTTGCCATGTTGATGTGTGAATTGCAGTAAAACACAAAAAAAACCACTCCACCCTTTTGCAACCCAAACTGTACCAGCAATGAGGCTGGAGGATCAGTACTCGCCACAGGCAAACCAAAAGTATTGCAACAGAAAGTTCTTGATCCTGGAGAAAACACTTCACCGTAGGCAGGACTATCTTGATAACTGCTGGGATGATAAAGCACATACTGTATTACCTGAGGGGTTTTGCCACAGAGTAGCTCTATGAAGGGAAAAATGAAGAGAGAACAGAGGCAGCCAAGTGGTCCATTACATCTTCTCAGAAGACAAAACAGTGACTCATTTATGATTCATTCGATAAGAAAAACCACAGGGTTTAGAGTTTAGATATAAATACATCTTTTTCTACGTGGTTATTGATTTACTATTTAGTGATGGTTGGTTAAAAGATGAGGTTGCCCAAGATCTGCATCTGTTACCATTAAAGATAAGTGCCTGGGACTTGCAGATAGGTGCTGTCAACTGGCTTTGAAATATTGCATAAATACTGTGGCCATACGTCAATGACTCGGGTCAGGGTGTTTTGCTTAAAACTCTGTACAAAAGTGGAACAAATGAAATCCTTGAGTCAGTATTTTATATATTAAAACATAAAAAGAAATCCAAGCTTTATAAAAGCACAGCTTTGGAAATGCCAGGTTACTTTCAATAATGATCACCTACATTTTCATCCACTGTAATTATTGCTTCGCATCAGAAAGAAAAGAAAGAAAGAGGTTCCACGGCCTCAATGGCACTGCAAGTTTCTGCCACTAGAGTGTGTCAAGGCCTGCGTGAGGACTAAACCTCTGCACAGTCCCTATCCTGGAATTCTAACTACCACCATAGCACTGGACAAAGACAAGCTGCTTGAATGTACCAGTTTTCTGATTTCCTGCTTGAGTGTTAGAACTAGTCCGAAAGGTTACACTACTGAGCAAAAGTCTCACCCCATTAACCTGCTTATACTGGGCGCAGAGATTTTCATCTGAAAACGGAACAGAGGCATCCAGAAACAGCCCAGCTAATTTTAAGATCCATTACACTGTGCCTATGTTTTCAGCTCAATGTCAATGAAACATCCCTTCCAGGCTGAGACTCCTGCTTTGATGCAATACAATAACCCTGTTATTTTGTATTGAAAAGTCAGCACATCCAGTCAATCTATGTAAATCTGGCCCTCTCTGCTTCTCTCTCTGCTGGATGTGTGCAGTTGAACAGCTGCAGTAAAACTAGGGGGGAAAAGCCCCACATACCTATGCAAAAACTGAAAATATGCTCTTGTGCCAAGAATGGAGATGCTCTGCTGTAGTTAAGACATCAACTTGAAGAGAAACTATAAAAGTCCCTCTCTTTGATAGTAAAAAAAAAAAAAAATCAGAACGGTTAAAATTAGAAATGCGTAGGCATAAAGCATTGCCAGTATCAAACAGAATATGTTGAAATGTACACATTTGGAAATGCTAAAAATTAAGTTCTGCCTCCATACTTTACTGAATCTATGCTTGGCCTCTTCTCCATCTGTAAAACAGCGCTGACAGTGTTCCTTTCCTCTCTTTGCTCATTTTTGTCTCTTCAGATTGCAAACTCTTATTAGCTGGCTTGATGACAGAGACTAATTCTTAGGAATAGTTCTTCACTGTCCATTGTGTCAGCCTCTTGCTGAAGATTTTAGCTACTAGACCAACCCTATTAACTTTCCTTTAAAATACCTTTAAAATAATTAGATAAATAAACCCCCCAAGACCCACACAACTACCATACAAGAGGCAGGAATCCTACACACAAGTTGGTAATCACATACATGCTCATGCGGTGGTGTGAATGGGGACATGCAGCAGCTGATTTCACCATCTACTCTACTTCCCTTTGGAAAGGTCTGCTGAGCCTTCTCTTGGAAACCGTATCATCTTTCTGAGCTTCCAAAGGTCCACAGCGTTGTAGTGACAACGACGACTGAGTGAAACACCTTCTGAAACTGGCCACATAAGTCAGTACAAATAACAGGAGGAGAACCCCAGATCTGAAGATTTAGCCTTTGAGCTGCCCGGATCAGCCTGAGAAAAAGAGTCTGACTGGGCATCGGGAGTTCTCATCTCCTGCTCCTTAACTTTACATGGAAATTGTAAATGTTGTATTTATTTGAAACGAACTGGTGGCTGACAAGAGAACAAGGAAGGTGAAAGAGAAGAAAAGGAATACAAAGTATAAGGGAAAGATCTGTAACTTTGAAGGTCTCTGCTAGTGTATACTGAGCTAATGCAATGTTGGGTAGGTATACTACAAACACATCGCAACTTCTTTTTATGTGTATCCTGCTGAAATGACAAATCCTACGTTTTTGTCCCAAAGAACAAGAGCACAGCACAGGTAGATGATGCAGCAAGGCTCAAGGTCTAACAGTGGTACAGCACAAGGGAGAAACTATTATCCTTACACGCTAACAAAGGACATTTATAAGCAAGTATCTTTTCACATGTCATCTGAAAATTACCAGGACACTGTCTCATCAAGGTTTCATAAACAGACCTGAGCAAGAGAAGTCTTCTCCAGTTCAATAACCAAACCAAAAAATCAGAAAGAAGCAAGGAAAAACCTCAGTTCACACAGAGTATTTTTTTCCTATGAAATAAAAAGGTAGTAATTTTAATTTGGAGTAAACCTGAAATATTACATTTAATTAAAAATAAAATGTTTCATCCCATTTAAAAAAAAACCCAACTTTTTATTTAGACTGATTTTGAAGTGGAAAATGGTTTTTCAGCTTCAAAAGATGAAACATTTCATTTTGAGCATTTAAAACATTTCCTTTAAAAACTGAGAAAATGTTTTCATAGTTTTCCTATTATTTCACTTGAAACTCTTTGTCTAGTTCAACCTAATTTAAAAAATACTCCCAGCCCTTTCAACCTCTCTTATTCTAGGAATTTAAAAATCATTCAGAGTTTTTGTCCAGCTCTATTTATAAAATCAAGCAACATTTTGGCCCTACAGACTTGGGGGAGGAAATATTCAAGAGCCTTTCCAAACCCACCATGCCCCTCGCCGATGCTGCTCCCATCCTTGTACAGCATCAGCTCTGCCCTCACCAGGGTGGGGTCCCTCATTAAACATTTTCTAGAATTAGAGTGTGAAGGCTCGAAAGTGAACTTGCTGCTTTTATAAAGAGGGAAGAACACCCAGGAGAAGGTATTTAAATTATGCCCTGAGGCAGAATGAAGTTGATTTATGTCAGGGATTATTTTTATCTCTCCAGTCAACTAGAAGTTATGCAGCAGAAGTCTGCATAGGCACAGACGCGCAGCGCTGGTTTGTACCAGACTCTGACAGTGCTTGAAAAGAAAGGAAGCTTAACAGCAGGCGGAGCTGTGTCCTTCTGCAGCCCTTCACCCAGATTTCTCCCTGGGAAGGGTTTCCACCACCAAGGCCAACCAGCCAGGAGCTGTCTCTGCCCAGGTAGGCACCGCATGGTCCCAGCCTGCTCGGCTCAGGCAGTGCCAGCCAGACTTCGCCTGTAGATTGCCAGGGGAAGGAGACTGTTGGGTTTGGCTCCTGCACCTACCACTCCACATTTGTCCCTGCATAATGATGGTGGAAAAATGGCATGGTTATGGCAGAATTCCACATCCCATTCTTCCCTTGCGTACTGCCGCTAAAATCTCTAACCTGGGCTGAGACCCGGAGAGTACAGCCATCAGCACCTGGGATCTCTCTCCCTCCTTTTTCAGCAGGCTCTGACACAGCACCCCTGAGACCTCTGTCCAAAGCCCACAACCTTTCCATTGATTTCAGAAATCCTTGGATAAAACCCTAGCCAATTATCTCTGCAGAATAACAACAGGACAACAAAACCCAAACCCCACAACCGTCAAACTACCTCTGGAAGAGCAATGGCCATTTCCTCAAGATTTTTTTTCTTTGAAAAAAAGGCAGTGTATTTCCCGAGGTTTTAACACATAGAGGCGTGTATGCAGTTGCCCAAAAGAATATAACTTAAAACATTAAACCTCTGCATTTAATTTTCCTGGGTTGAGAAGCAGAATCAGGAAAAAGCAGCTAGAATAAAAAAAAAAAAAAAATAGAACAAATGTTTCCAAGCAGCCTACTAAAATGAATAAATTACTTGGATTTTAAAATTATCTTGCAGCCTTTGAAATACAAACATTGCACCACATTTCCAGTGCTTGCAAGCAAGAACAAATTCATTATAAACTAACATAAAACTACATTACCACTGGTGAACAAGCTGTGATGTGCAAGCTCATAAATAAGAAATTTAAATGCATTTATATGTTAATAAATGTAATGATGTATATAGCTGAATTTTAATCATCTAGTGAACATAATTCCTAAATTACAGAGGGTAAGGAACTAATTGGATTCGCCTCATCTTGTCTGTTGGCTGAATAGCAAAGTGAGTGTTCCCTAGAACTGCGAAAGGACAGCACTGGAAAAGGAAGGAGTTACACCCAGAGCCCATCGGGTAGCTTGAATTTTATGATGAGGAGCTTTTCATCTTTTTTCTTCTTCTAAATTTTCTAAGTCAAAATACCACTCATTTTGAGAGAGTCCACATCTTTGAAACAAATACAACCGAGAATCAGTGAAATAAGTTACAAAGAAAAAATTATCAAAATAGTAGCTGAAAGGAGTAGTTCTTAGAGCAACTCACACACTCAAATCTCTTTGAAATTTCAGACAGCACACCTTCACATGAGCTAAGATGTGATTTTTCACTATTTAATACAGGTATAGAGATGCACTGGATACATGTTTTCCTAATGAACCTATCACTGAGTTCTTGCCATCTTGAATCAGAGCTGCAAAGAGCACTAGGACATAGATGGGGTAATGCAAAAAAATGAAAAATTAAAAAAAGAGAAAAGATCTGTACACGTTTTCTGCTAAGTGGTATATATATATACTACACTTCACAAGCTTTATTCCTTCCTTTGCATGGATTTTTATGGCAACATTACTTTGAAGTGCAACAGAAAGATTATACCATATATATTACATACTTAACACATATCAGTAGGGTTCTGCCAAATAATTTATTTTTTTTTTTAGTTCTATATTACTATATTTGGTTTTATTTTCCTGTTATAAGAGGAATCTCATATCGTTCCTGAGATAATGAAATCTAATAAGAGCAGATGAAATTTGCACAGCAGTTTGCAAGGAAGAGAACTATTTTTTAATCTCCATTTTACATAAACAAAGCTGATAATAGCAAACCTTCTGGTGAATAAATTATTAGCAATTTGCCTTAATTTGGGTTGTGTACACTGTCAGAGCATTACAGTGGTAGATAAACGCAATTTGAGAGAGGTTTGTTCTCTAGCAGTAAAATAACAGGCTGAGGTCACTTTAGACAAAGGTTTGAAATCCAGTGTATTATTAGGATTTCAATCACTGCCAATTGCCTTTACTCACTATAATTATTGTTTCGTAAGATTTAGAACAAATATGTTTTGCTATCTGCTGCAAGACAACATATCACAAATTGAGGTGATTCAGATTGAGACTTGTCTTACTGTAAACACATTCTGAAGCCAATACTTCTATTCTAATATACATTATTCAAATCTTCGCAAAACTGTACCTGTTTTCTTTCAAAAAAAAGTAAATCTTGTATGAACTTTGCCCTTCCTTCTCAGAGATGGGCGCTCCTATGATTCTCTTTAGTCAGGACTCACCCATTCCAAGTATTCCACCCATTCCTTTCTACCACTTTTCCTTTCCTAATTTTCCAAAAGGAATGTTAGTGACCACAGTTGTCTAAATTTGTTAAAAGTAACTAATTTACAGCTTCCTACAAGCTCTGTGGAGGGAATTCCTTTTTCCACAGAAGTGTGATGCAACAGCCCCCGCATTTTACCTGGCAAATTGAAAGCAAACATCGGAATAACTTGGGTGCAATCAAATGTGTTGGTAATGAGCACAAAACTACCCAATAATATTTCTCATGATAATTTTTCACCCACTGACGCAGGACGATGACCAGCTGTGGCCTTGCTGAGGGAGCATACGGTTGGGACAGTGATAATGACCAGAGATGACGTGACACTGACTTAAGTGACTTACCCATTTTTAAAGCAGACTGACTTCTGATGCCCTAACTTCTGTGTGGTTAGAATAAGGTAAACCCATCAGATTTTCAGAAGTAATGTACATTTTACATTGTCATCAGCTGGAGAGCTATTAGAGCATTTATCTTCTCGTGCACTTGTTTATAATAATGATTACCTCAAATATTGACAATCATAAATATATTGCAATCCTAAATGCTGGATAAACAATAAACTCTCTTTCCAACAGATGTTAAATGTTTTAAAACAGAAATTGTATTCAGAAGGAATGCATTCATAATATATCAGCTTTGCAAAAAAACCCAACCAAATAAACCTCCAAACTTTTATCTTTCAGGGGGAAGAAAGTGTATGTAGGATAGTCAGCACAAATGGCTTTTATTATCTCCTTGGTCTTGGAGTCTGTGAATGTGTGAACATGAAGGTTCATACCACTCACTTCATACATCACAGAAAGAACAGGTTTCCTGCATGGTCCTCTTGGGGCCCATAAGAACTGAAATGCTGCATTAAGGCAACAGTTGTAATCAAACCACGTACTTCAGCCAGCAATCCACAAGACTCAGGAAAGAATTGGTTTCTCTGATGCACAATTAGTTTCTCTTGTACACGACTAGTTTTTATCTATTGGATTTAGGTTTGGGTATTTTTGACCTCCCTCTGAAGCATCAGCTCAGCCTTGTCCAGACATACATCCGAACTCTACCCACCAAGATCAAGTCAGAAGCTAAATCAGATAGTGTCAACAGACTTTTAAAATTAAAAGCAATGTAATTCAACTGTGCATGAATCATATTCTTCCACTGGCAGCTATGCGACTTCTAAAGCTCATCTGGTGATTCTTGTTCCACAGCAGAAATTTTATCTTAACAGTTTCACAAATAATTCCACAAACTTTGTATAGCACAAAAGGCTTTTCTGCTATTTTATTTTACCCCAGCAGTGACAACTTTGTAAGTAGAACCAGAAAAGTGTACTATTATGTTACCGAATTCTGGTTCGGTTAATGTATTTCTAGTCTTCGTGACCCTTTTTATGACTGTACAGCAACGCCCTCATCCTCCACAATCCTGAGACTCTTCTCTCTCTACTTCCTCCCTACTCTGCATTTTTTGGTTTTGCAATCTTTTTTTCTCAAGCATTTAGTGAGGTCAGTCACGGAGTCCACCAGATGATGGGCTGCAGCTTCAGACCTCTGAGTGAAATACAAATACATTTGACGTGGCTTCTTTTCCTCCTGCTACCAGCATGACGACACAGCTGATGGTAACATAGAGCATGGGCTGCTGCTGAGGAGGAGGGAACTTGGGAAAACAGGGTAGCAATGTGACTTGAAAATCTGTACACACACAAGGGCTTTCACACATCTCCTTCCCTCTCTACTGGGAAGAGGAATACAGAAGTCACATATGGCATCATTTCTCTGTTCCCTGCATAACGAAGGAGGGCTACACACGGGGTCAGAATTCACACAGAAGATCCCAATCTTCTTCACTCCACCTCCATAAAGGTGATCAAGATCCCTTGGAAGATTTGCATCTTTTTAGGTGCTGACAGCGCTTAAAACAATCTGAATTTGATCTGCTCTTGATCCCTTTTTTGTTCATGCCCTCAGAGCGGGTAGTTCAAAGAACAGGATTTTCCTTATCCCCCTTCTCCTCCTTTGCAAGTCCTCTGTGTTCTCTCTGAACTTTGTTCTAGGCCTCTCTTACTTCCTTCTGTCTGGCAGCCAAGGCAATCTTTGGGATCCCTGTGCTCTTAGTGCCACCAGAGGGCAGAGGTTATGATTCATCGAGGAGCTGTCTCCCGCCAGGCTGTGAGCGGTATGCTAATGTGACGGCTTGGCAAGTATTTAGGAATGTCACTTCTAGCAAAATAACTGTCCTGAATGTCATTCAGAACACTACACATCCATCAACAAAAAAGCCCTACGAAATCCAACTCTAATATATATTTCAAATGAGATGCCCACAGGCACTTATAAGATGAGTACATGTCAGTAGCCATATGTGCTGTAATCCTCCTCTTTACACATATACCCAGCGTAATCCTTTCATGCACCATGTTTCTAATCTGTATTCTCTGCTTTGGAAGCAAGATTAATCTAAAAAATTTCAGAATTAATTAAAATGCATTAAATAGAATATGAATCTTCATTACTTTGGCTACACCAAGCAGTTAAACAACGTGGGGAACGACCAAATCATCAGTCTGCCATTCAGTTCCAGCTATATGCTGTGCTACCATTTCATTTCAGGTTCTTCAACGCCCTGCAGCTGAACTACAGCCGAGTATTTAATGCAGAATTGTATCTTTTGGGGGAATGTGTTATTTTTAAATGCTTAATAATTATGAATTCATTTGCCATTCTTTTTATGAGCAGGGGATCATAATGAACTCATCTGTTATTCATGTGAATGTCAAATGTGTTCCCACAGGAGTTTTATTCTAATTCACTATTAGTTAGTGGACTCATAAAATAAAATGCTATCCATTTTTTATTCTGAACATGCAACGCTTGGTAATTGTTAATCAAAGGGCAAATGTAATTTCTTTCTTTGATAACTTTCAGTTCTGATTTAACCAGAACTAGGTTAAAATTAAGTGTACCTTTAGAAACAGTTGGAATTAGATTTGATAAGCTGGGAGTCTTCTATTTAAAATGCAATGAATAAGATTAGCATGAGGTAGTTCTTAAAAATGTAGCTGTATTATACTATAAGCATACATGCTTGAACTACAGACATTTAACATAACAGGACAAACTGTACCCCAGTATAGGATGCCTAATCATAATTCAATGAAAGACACATTTTCAGTGATTGTGAAACCATCACACCAGTTTTCATGCAGCTGTTCTATGGCAATAGAAAATTCAGAGGTGAGAGACTTACAGGTCACGGCAGGATTTGGATGTGATGACACTGGACAGTGGGACTTTGACCTGTGAAAACAAACACTAACTAAGTGATAGGAAAACAGAGAATTCAGACTTTGATTTGGCTTTTTTTTCAAAGACTTAAATACATGGAGTTTTTAAATGAAATTATTTTCACATTTCTTCTAAATCCCTGATCTAAACTGAATGTTAGTTGTAAGGACTTACCCCCTGAAACGATAGCCCTCAACTATTTCAGTAACAGTTCCTTAGATGTGGCATGCTGTGCTAGGCTTCTCCGCAAGTATCTCACAGTGACTCTTGCAGCCTTTAAATGCCCTTTGGAAATGGTAACTAAAATGAATGAATTATTATAAAGATGCATTTTCAAGGGAGATGGTAACAAATCCAAAATCCCATTTGTACTTGGAACCACTAGATTAATGTATTTATAGTTTTACTTTAAAATACACATGCAAAGGAGGGTTGGTTTTTTTTAGTTGAAGTAACAGAAGGTATGTTTTTATCTCAGTTACTCTTTTCTGCATGGAAATTGCCATTTCCTCAAATCAAAATGTTACCCCTGTGAAGTCAGTAGATTATGAGAATATTAACCACAAAGAAACAAGCATGTAAACCAAAGGCTCTCAGAGGAGAGTCTTGATGATCATAGATATTTCCGTATGTTAAAGATGGTAACTTCATGTTTTATAATGGTTAGCAGAAAAGGATGAAAAGAAACAGTGCCTCCTGAATTCTGTGACTTCTTTCATAGTTGAAGAAATACTTTACTCCTTTAAAATATTTTTACTTTATTTAAATAATGATCATGTTAAAAACAAAAGGTCTGTCTTTCATTCCTGTAGAGTCAGAAAGGAGGGACTCAGTTATATAGATAATGAAAAAGTAGGAATGTTAGAAATAGTGAATGAAAGAGTGCACAAGAGGGCTAACACCACTGTGCCAACAATTGAGTGAAACTTTCTAGAGGCGTTAATATTTATCAGCTTCTTTTTATTAAAAATTAATGCAACATATTTATTTTATACATTAAATAATTGGGGCAAAAATTATCACCAGCAGCAGGCAGCCTGAAGGCCTTTCCCTAGGGTAAGAATACAAATGTGGGAGATAAGAAGAATGAAAGACAGAGAGCTTTGTTTAATGGATTTGTGTGAGCATGGATGTATATCTATATAAATACCACTTTCCTTGAAAGCAGAAGGTAGCTCAGGAGACCCAGGAACAGACAAATCATTCATCATTTTACAAGGGAACCTATAGGTTTAAAAGGCCTGAATTTGAACTCATCATTCGGTAATGGTGAAATTCTATTGACTTCATTGGAGTAAGTTGATTTATACATGTCTGAAAGGAGAACCGACTTCTGAGGTAGAAAGTGCATCAGAAAATATTATGCCGGAGAACATGAATCCTACAGAAAGAAAGCAATAAAACTAAGAAGTAAAGAACTATGAATAAGTGAGGTACTGAATGCTACCAATTCACAGAGATTGAATTTTATTCAGAAGCTTGCAGGATGACTTGCGTTTCAGTCTTGCTAGTCTCCTCTAAAGCCTTAAGGATAGAAGAAAGAGTTATGGATGTGGTGCGTATGAGCTGTTTGTTTTTTGCCACCATACCCAAAAGAAAAAAAGAAAAAAAAAAAAAGAGAAGAATCTGCCGGACTGACTAGGTGTGAGCAGAGAGGGGTAAGGTCGTGAGGCTCAGCCTTACTGGGGCTGCACTAACAAACTGCCCATGATAAAAGTAACAACTGCAATGAGAAAGGTTTTGCTGGAGCCCTGCTGGCTTTTTGCCACAAAGGGCAACATCTGCTATTAATTCACATTCTATTTATATCTCTAGGCTCTTTTAAGACAATATATTCAGTGCTTTTAGGGTTGATCGTGCTGGAGCAGCAGCACCTCTATAGCAAAACACTGGCATTTGTCCTTTTTCTTTTCTTTGTGCAGAAAAACCTAAAGATAAGTGCACCAAAGTGACATGAATGGTGATTTTATAAAACTAGTCACAGAAAAGGAGGATCAACATGATTGTTCAAGGTGACATGTACAGATCAGAAGCACTGGAAGATATAAGGTGAAGTAGTTTAGGCACTGAGTGTAAAGAACGCTAAAACTTCTAGGGAAAAAGGAAAAAAATACATTCAATAATTAATAATATGTTACAATAATACTGAAGAAGGAGAAATAGCCATGACCGACTTGCATATTTTTATAAGCTACAACAGTCAACTGCAGCTAAGGAACGTTCTTCCAAAACAATATCCAAAATATTTCATGAGGCCTGACTAAAACCATCTGATAAGAAGTGATGAGATGTTCCCACCTGGAACAGTAGAAGCTGTTCTTGGCTGTCTTAACAGGTTCTTTTATACAAGTGAGAAGGTAAAGGGCAGACAGAAGGCTTCACTGATTTTTTTGGTGCTTGTAAAGATTAAACTTTTTCATTCTTGGTGAAAAGAACAGTGTATCTCCTTTCTCTGCAGGGAACAGAGAGGTGACAGCTTCAATGCTGTCTGAGCAGTGTAAAATACCAGAGCAAGGGAGGATGACCCTAAGCTGAGGACTGGTCATTAGAGGCATGGAGGTGGAATTCCTTTACACCGAAAGCCAGATAGCAGGAAAAAAGATGGCAAAAGCAGCAGCCAGAAGAAATGAAATCATTTCACAAAAGAAAATAATTAGATCTGAAAAAGATGCATTCACCTGAAAATGAATGATTACATTTTTTTCCTAATACACCTCAATTGCTGTGCCCTCTTAGATTATTGCTAGGTTTCCTTAGGGGTGGTTAAATGACCACACCGGATAAACAGACACCAAGCTATCGTGCTGAATTTATTAACTTAAAACTCTCAAAGCTGGCACTTTAGACTGCTCAGAAATGAGGAATGCTATGAATACATACAGTTGCTCTACAGTCGTGGAAAAAATTTTGTGAAGGAGACCAACCTACAAACAGCCATGTCAAAAAAATATGTCCTAAGGCTTATTATTAATGTATCAGCATAAATCACTGTAGCTCCACTGACCTCAATGAAACCATGGTGAATTTATACTGAGAAGGTAGCTATGTGAGCTGCATCTTCTTTTATCGCTGTACAGTGGAAAAATACATTCAAAAAGGAGAGGATACTGCATTAACATAATAGTTGAGGAACATTCCAGCTTACAGAATTAAGTGAAAAGAATTCCATTAAAAAGCTAGTACTAGTCTCACCTTTCATTTATTGCAAGTGCTTTGATCCCTAGGGTTTTAATTAAATAACTATTCTGACTCCATTGACACATTTCATGGTTTTAGCTCTAGATATTTAGCTTGACAAACTAACATTTTAGAACACGTGGTGGGGTTTTGGTTTTCTTGTTGGTTTAGGTTGGGGGGGGGGCTTTTTTTGTTTGCTTTAGGGGTTTTTTTAATAAACCGATGCCCAGTTTTGCAGCGCAAGCTCCACGCACAGGTTTAACTGGACCAAATCCTAAATTTGCAAAACAGTGAAAAACGTCTCTAAAACAATGTTAATTTTAAAATAACAGAGACTGGATTCACAGTATGGTGAAATTATAACATAGCTCAAAATATGAAACAGGGCCAGGATTCCAGCAACACAACATGTGAGGACCTTTTGTCTGCTGGCTGGTATCACATCCTGAGATGACTTTTTGTACAAGATTTTTTAGAAGAGACTTCAATAGGGGCTTGATATATGGAACAATAGCAGGATGTGGCCTCTAACGGGTAGGAACAATTACTGTTCTCAGACATGTGCAAGTTAAGTTTCATTAACTTTATTGGATTTTGTGCACACTTTCTGGCCTAGATTCAGAGCTGCATCTAATTTCTCCTGGGCACAGCTGAGACAGGGAGCGTATAGAAGAGCAGTAACTATTCTGTCTGAGCAGAATATACCGAGGAAAACTCACATGAGCCTCAGGAGTGTGACAGAGCCGTTTGGCAATAATGTGAGAAAGTAACACAGGCAAACTCGCTTTCCTCCCAGCTACACCCAGAGTGCCTTGCAGGCTACAGGGCAAGGGAAGAGTTGTCTAGACTGTCTCTACGACGGGTGGAAACTCCTCAGACCAAAGGAATTCTCAGCATGTAAACCCTCCAGTTCTATGGCAGGCCCATCCAAAAAAAATGATTATGATGGGAAGATAGAATTTAACCTTTGAATTTTGGGAGATGTAAGTACAGGTTCTTCTCTAGAATAATAGCTAACTAGAATAATAACCAACAACTTCATAGAGATGCTAGCTGTTTACACTGCTCAATTTTTGGAATTTGTTTTTTACAGGATTAACTGTGGTATAATGTTTCCTTTAGTTCTAAGAAAGTGGAAAATGACATACTTTGAGAGGAGGGGTTTCTGTTTCCCTTTCAGTCCTTAGCTCTGACTTTTCAACAGTCTCAAGCATAAACTACTTCACTTCCAAGGCCCTTTATCCACCCCTTATCTTTCATATCTTTCCTCAGCTGGCTTTCTTCACCTATTACTTAAAATTCAATCACTCTGGATTTCTGAACAGTTTCCCCATAAAAAGTGCAATGCCACTTTAGGCTGCATCTTCTCAATTTTCACCAGTACTGTTTAAGCTGCCCAAGGCTATTAATTCTCAGTTTTGCACAGCCACTCCAATAGGCTGATGGAGGCTTCTGTGCAGCCCTCTGATAAACCAGACTGGAGAACTGATTTGGCTGAAAAATAATTGAGGGAAAAGAATAATTGGTTTTCAGCTTGATCTTCTGCTTCACATCTGCACAAACAGCTGCATGAACACAACAGAATGGGTGGGACAGGAAAGAGAACAATTAGCTGAGGTAGAGCTGCTTAAACCAACATTACTACTACTGCAGAAATGCACATGGAACCACAGCCTGAACATGCTATTTTTAGTACCCTTTTAAATCCCTCACCTGTCACAGTGCCTATTAAAAGAATTGATACTAATAAAGCAAGGATTATATCACACCTGCTTACCGATGCAGCCCAATTTTGGCTCATTGTTTACTTGTTCTGGTTGTTCTTGTCTTGTAATTAGATTTAAGATCCTGAGAACGTAAATCATCTCTTGGCCTACTTGAGAACAATCTGACTTCTCCAGTCGTGCAAATTTTGCCTCGGATTTAAAAGCAATTGGATCATGTCTGTTAGGACATCATTTCCCCCCAGATACCAGCCAGTCTGATTTTTTGTTTAAGGGCAATTCTTCAGAGCAGCTCTGGGTCACTATGAAATATTTTTCTGCAAATAATTCCGGTTTTCTTATCATCATTTCTCTAACAGCTCTTTTCAAGAATCATGGGTTATGATTTTTAATTAAAAAAATAATTTCAATCCCTCACGTGTAACAAGTGACAATCCTAAAATCACTGGGGCTTTAGAACACGAGGTGAGCAATAGTGCTAAACAGCTGGACTTACAAAGGAGAGCTACTTCACACTTAAATTAAACTGATCTAATTGCACTGCCATGCTGACTCTGTTCATACTGCTACAAGAGTTTGGTTTTTATCTTGAGTTCACTCAGTACATCTTGACTGTGTATGAGGCACAGCACAGCCATCAACCAACAGGGGAAAATCTACCAAAACTTAGCAAAATAGAGAAGTACTATAGACATGAAGGAACTGAAGACATTCAGGGTTACTTGTAATAAGAAATGTGAAGGTCCTTGAGACTGAACTGAAGCAAAGGGCCAATGAAACAGATGCTGCAGTTAACTGAAGCTGTCTTAGCCAAAGAATAAACTCTTCTTCAAATATAAATGGAAATTTTCCATTGAGCTATTAAAAATGTTTTCTGATTCTGCAGTTCTCTCCACTTCCAAGATACTGACAAAAATATTTGATGATACAATTGTGTCTTCCCGATTCCACTAAACAATAATTACCACAGTTGTGTTTGTCGATTCACTGTTGTCTCTACAACAGAGAGATTTGGTTTACATTACATTGCACTGAGGTAAAATAGGAGCACAGCTATAGGCAAATACAGCAAAGAACATCCCAGAGGTGGAAAAAGTAAGGTGTTCTTAATGAATATGCAATGTATTTAATTTAGCCTTTCATTTAGGGATCATTGCAACATAATATTTAAGCAAAAAGTGATTGCTGTGCACTGTCAGTAATCTTGACCCTGCACAAGGATATCAGTCCTAGCTCTAAGACTTACACTGAACCCTACAAATAATCTGTCCCAGTGGAATGAACGATTTATATTTGTGTCTGTATCATCAAATTTTTCAATTACTTGATATTTTTATAAATGCTGGTGTTAAATAATGTAAGATGGTAAAAAAAATAGAAAAAGCCACAATTCCATACCTGAAGAAACTATTTTCCCAAAAGCAACAGAAGGTGTCACTGCTAACTGATTTTAAACAAATGAATCCCCTAAGTGGAAAACATTGCCTTTGTTTTGAAAGACACTTGAAAGTTGTTTGAGAGAGGGGAACTGGGTTCCTTCTCGAATATTCTCCAGCCCCAAATATAAACATCATATTTAAAAATGGAAAAGACTGCTTTACTACACCTTCTAATTCTCCTTTCTGTTTGCCATTCTTCCCCGAGGCCAGTGTTTGGACAAAAACTCTCAAAGGGCTTTTTAACCCATTAGTATTAGAGCGTCAGTAACTGGGGATTTTCTCTTCAAATCCATGATAATTCAAGATCCAGGCAAAATCAAGACCACGAGGATGTCGGAGAAACCATTTCCAATGAGAAATGTAAAACTGAGTCTCTAAGTACTTTGTGACTGGGAAAACTTTCTGTAGATTGCGTTTTAGCTTGGATAATGATTGTCTCTCCAAAATTATTATTTTATATATTATATACATTATTATTTTATATATTTTACATATATTATTTTAACTCTATGTGGCAGTCGTCACTCCCTTGTCTTCCTTGATATTGTAGTGTTGCTATTCTATGTTAAACAGCTGTTACATCCCATGCCAGGGATGGCTGCATAACCCTGACGGGTGAGGTGTTATTTTCTAAATATACATACAAACGGCTTTTGAAGTACTTTATGGCCATTTGCAAGTCTCTCCATAAATTCAGATATATCAATATGTGAGGCTAATATGAAACACATTTTCCCTTCGCACCCCAACAGCTT